>JAMJFZ010001975.1:1520000-1540000 GCA_026225945.1 Cricetomys ansorgei | reverse complement strand
GAACCTGGCACTTGGATGCTTCTGGAAGGCGTCCTGCGCATCCATTTGACATTGGTTGCTCTATCCCGCACTGAGTAGCTGCCTTTCTCATCACTGCTCTTCTGAGTGCTGAAGCCCAAACTGTTCCTCAAACAGCTCCAACAAGGAACCGGGGATTTCTCCTTAAAATAATGAAAACTGCAGCCCAAGCTGCAATGGAGCGGCAAGCACTGGTCTGGAGACAGATGGGAGTTAAAACCTACTTAGCATGAATCCTCATAAGAATTCACAAAAAATGCCATGAATCTTTGAAATCAAGGCTCTCTGTAGTGGTCCAACTCAAGTGGAGTAAGCTAGTTCATAATTTTTAAGCAAAAGCACTGATCCTGGCAGTAAGTGAAATTACTTGAACAGAGCACAAAACAGGCACCCCAGGCACAGGAACCCTGGGATAAAGGTGGTTTTGGTTGAAAAAAGAAAAAAAAAAGAGGAAGAAAGAAAGAATAAAGAAAGGGCAAGAGAGAGAGAGAAAGGGGAAGAGGAAAAGAGGAGAAGAAAGATGGAGAGATAGTTGAGGAGGAAGGATGGGGAGGAAGAGGAGAGGGTGAAGTGGGAGGAGAAGGAAGAGCAGGAGAAAGGTCACAGGGGAGACATTAATGAATGGCTACATCAAGCAAGGTAGCTAGCTAGGAGGTGGAACCCAGTGGAAGGGCAGCGAAGACTCCCAGCAAAGACCAAGAGCAAGCCCTCTGACCTGCCGCCCAGCGTGGCTTCAGCCCAGCATGCGCCCAGACTGTCCCAGGTGTTTAGGATCCGAACTTCCCACTCAGTGTCCACACTATGGCTCACCATCCTCTTTGGTGCGGGTGAAGATCTGCTCGCTGCGGACACCATCCCCTGCGCGGGTGAAGGCCAGCACCTGGATACTGTAGTTGGTGTATTTCTCTAGTCCGTCCAACTCCAAGGAAGGCTGTGTGGTGGTGACGTTCTTAATCTCACCCAGCTCTGGAGGACGAAACCAGAAGGCAGGACTGCATTACCAAGCCTGTCGTACTTCCTGGCCTCCTTCTACCTATCACACAAGGCACAGGAGCGAGCTACACAAAAGTGTCACAGGACACCAACACCATGTACCATTTGGGAAAAAAAAAAAAAAGTCACTTATATCAAAATGTCTGAAAACACCAAACAAAAAAATTGATCTGGAAAACAGTAATCCACTCTAGGGAAATCAGATTCCATCATCAGGCTGCCTCTTTTTTAAGTCCTCACATAAGCAAGCTTAGCACTGTGTACATCACACCAGTGATATATCTCTATCTACCTAATGGCTGTTCACCATGAAACTTCTGCAAGGTGAGGATTTCCTTCACACACACACGCACGCACGCACACACACACACACACACACACACATGGAAATCAGTGTGTGTGTGTGTGTGTGTGTGTGTGTGTGTGCTGATTAGCCTTTTGCCAAGGCTTTGATACAAGCTAGAGATATCTGGAGGAAGGAATCTCAGGTGAGAAAATGCCTTTATCAGATTACCCTCTGGGCATGTCTGTGGGACCTTTTCTTGATTAATGATTGATAAGGAAAGGACCAAACCAGTATGGGTGGTGCCATCCTTGGGTAGATGGTCCCGGGTGTCTAAGAAAGCATGCTTAATAAGCCTTGAGGAACAAGCCAGTAAGCAGAGTTCCTGCCTCCAGGTTCCTGCCCTGACTTTCCTCTATGCTAGATTACAAACTGTGAGCTGAAATAAACCCTTTCCTCCCCAAGCTGCGTTTCTTACAGTGTTCTACCCCAACAATAGAAAGCAAAGATACATATTTTGCGTGTGTATAGGCATACATGTGTATGGGGTACATACCCATACATGTGTATGCATGCATGCATGTGGAGGCCCAAGGTTGATGTTGGGAATTATCCTTGTTCATGCTTCCATTTTATTCACTGAGGCAGGGTGACTCAATCAAACACAGATCTCACTTGAGATCACACTCTCATAGGCTTGGCCTTGCTAGCCAAGATCGCCTTGGGGAATCCCTGTTTCTGTCCTCCAAGATTGAAATTACAGATAGGTCATCATGCCCCCTGGCATTACATTGGTTGCAGGGATCTGAACTGTGATCCTTACACTTGCATGGTGAGTGCTTTAACAACTGAGCCGTCATTTATATTTTTTTAAAACTCTACTGTAGCATTTGCAGATTTTAGGTACCCAAGTTACCCTCAAATATTCGAGCTATGATATACCCCAGTGGGCAGATTCCAGCTCCATCCTACACCATTGACTGTATTCACCTCTGTATCCGTAAGATCCCTAGATCTCGGGTGGCTTCCGCAGTTGCACTTGTACGCAAACAAAAGAAGCAGAGACTCTGAAGGATGCTAGATGAGACATTTGTCTAGGTGGTGGTGGGTTTGCTCCAGGTATCAGGATTTCAAGATGTATTTATTCAGCCAAATTGAGGCGTCCTTGACCTTGTGTGCGTGCTGCAATATTACTGAACAAACATTTAAGTGAGGAGTGTACTGGGGCTGATCTGAGTGGCTCAGCACACTCCCGTTTTACCTAGAGTGAACTCTTCTCTGTGTCACCTCTGAAGTGACAGATGATGTGTGAGAACCTTGGCATGTGCTGAATCTGCCTCACTTTCCTGAGTGGGATCCGAAGTGCTATTCAGAGATGGAACGCCTCCGCCTCAGGCAGAAGGCACAGCCATCTGAAAGCAACTGGAATGCTGTAGCAAGTGTCTCCACAGGTGTGTGGCCCTGAGTTCAGAAGCCAGCCACTTCCAGAGTCAGTGCTGAGCATGAGGTGGCTGTGACTGGGGTACTCGGTACCATGTGACTGCCCCCTTACTAAAGGGGGGCTGAGGTGTGAGGCAGAGGCCCAGAAGATATTCACTGGGTAGCTGGCTGCAGTGAAGGAGACCTTTGATAAGTTCCCAAAGGATTGAGAGCTGTATCCCTGATTTGTTGTCTTAGCAGAGGTGGGGACATGCCAGACAGGCTTCCTCAGGCACCAGCACTGCCCATGGGACCAAGATGGATAAACCAAGTCAGCTCAGTAGTCTACGACTCCACAGCCATCATTTGACAGGCAGGGAGCTAAGGGACAGAAAAGCAGTATCTTGCCAGAAGACAAGACTAGAGTTTCTGAGAGTCTGGGCTGTGGAGTCAGGCTGAATGGCCTCATACCCATATACACAATCTCGGATACTGGGTCCTGGACACACGGTAAACCAGGGAGATGGGACTAGAAGCATGTGTGACCAGAGGTAGTGTGCTTCAGGTGCCTGGGTTTCTGCAGCATGCTGCTCATCAGCATCCCACCCAGAGGGTCAGAGTTCAAGAGCCACTTACTTTCAGATTATCATGTGCTGTATGTGAGGGCCATGCAATACATGTGTACCATACAGGGCACATGTAATGCTTGTGAAAAGGTATTTCATGTGTGCTGGGTACATGTTGTGTGGTAAACTGTAGTGTTTATACTATGTGTAGGTGTGTATGGAACGTGTAGCATGCAGTGTGTGTGTGTGTGTGTGTGTGTGTGTGTGTGTGGTTTATGGTGCATGTAGTATGTAGTATGTAGGGCGGGCTATGTGAATGCATGTTGTGTTTATGGAGTATGTGTTATGTGTGTGTTGTGTTGTATGTGCTGTGTTCATATATGATGTACATGTGTGAAATGTTCTCTAGGTCTGGTTAGGTCAGTCTTTCCTCCTGTGAGTCCATGCTCAGGTCCTGTGGAATCCAGGACAGTGGGGTGAGAGCTTGAGAGGTCAGTGCCAAGGTACCCAGGAATCACATGGAGTGCCCTGCTGACCCCAAATGCCATTTCTTAGGGTTTGCCCTTAGGCATTTCCTTAGTTTTTGGAAGTCGTGAGTGGAATATCTGTGATAGACACTAATCGGTTTGGGCCCGATTCTGTTAAGTAGAAAGAACCGTCCTTAAGAATTGTGTTTAAAGCTTGATGTGCATAAAGACACGTCACAGTGCACAGAACAGTCTCCTATGCTACACTGTCAAAATGGATGACTGTAGACATTTTATTGTTCTATGTTATGCTTTATAAAGCTTTTATTTGTGTGAGGTCTTCTGTTGTTAACTGTTGTTTCTGCTCTCTTTCAGGGGGTAGTGCTTGTTTTCTTGGTCCACATGCATTAGTGTCCTGTCCCTATTCACTGTCCAGAGCTCCCTGAGCAAGCCCTGCTCTCTCCTGTCTCCCTGATCAGCCTAGAGCAGACGCTTAGCTAGTCTGGGTCGGCTGTGGCTCTGGCGTGTGATTCTCTCTAGGCTGTCTCCTACTGTAAGGTGGTGTGGGAAGCATGCGACTCTGATCCAAAAGGAACCAGGCCAGACAGTCAGTTCTGGAAACACATCCCCAAGAATATTCGCAGCAGAGGGGCACACACTGGTAGTGACTCAGCAGAAGGCAGCATTTGCTATTGTGTCTTCACTCCTCCATCTGGTGACAACAGCCGGGCCATCTGTAGCTGTGAAGCTCCGGTGTGTCTCTTACTGTGTGGGGATGGGACCTGCTTAGCAGAACAGACTCGGTGATTCTGAGCAGAGGTACTATAGACTCTGGTACCTGGGCTCTTTGCTCAACTCAGAGGAAGGCAAGATGCAATTTATACTCAGGTGTTCCAGGGCAGAGGGGAGGCAGGAAGAAAGGAGGTAGGATATAAAGGGGCAGGAAGTGAGAGCAGGAAGAGAGAAGGTAGGAAGTGGGGAGAGGGGTACAGGAACGGGGAGACAGGGAGACAGAGGTAGGAAGAGAGGGAAGAGGGAGTGAGGGGCAAGAAGGAAGGCAAGGGGCAAGAATGGAGGCAGGAAGAGGGAGACATGGTGGGTACACGGGCCAAAGCCTGGGAGCATGCCAGGAATGGAGAGCTGGGAAAGCTGTGGCTTCTCATGGGGACAATCACATGCCTCTTGAGGTATTCTGGAATTTTCCTGGAGCCCTCACATACTTCTTCTGTAGAGACTTAATATCCCCTTGCTGGGATCTATTTGGGGGAATAAAGGGCCAATGTTTAGGGCACATGTTACACAGAACATTCTGGGGGTTAGTGGTTGAAGCTGCCTGCATTTTTGACATAGACACTCATAATTCTTGTATTTTACAAGAATGCCTTATTTCCCCAACTGCCACTCTCTAGTCTACTTCAAGCCCCCCCCCTTAAAGGCATGTGTGTACACAGGCTCAAGTGTCAGGTGGTTGAGCAAAGAAGGGAGTGCCCATTGGCAAAGAGGTCTCCCACAACCCGATTTCACCCTAGGAAGGGGGTCTGCTGACTGCGATGCATCCTGTGGAAACCTGCTCATCATCCCCGCTGAGTCCTCTTACCTCCATCCATGAGGTTGGCCCAGTAGATGACCCTGAACCCCTGGAGAATCCCATTCAAGGCCTCCTTGGATAGCGTGGACCAGGAGATTGATATGCTTTCTGGTGATGTTGCTATGGCTTGAACGTTTTCAGGAGGGTAACTGGGCACTGAAATGCAATGATTAGAGCCTGTGATAGTAGCCAGTGGTTCTGTCAGCTAAGCGGTGCTGGGTAAGCGGCTAATTGACTATTCTAACATGCAAAGCAAAGGGGAACATCCTCAATCTTGCAAAGAAAGAAAGAGTGCAATTTTCCTCAGGAACTTTGCAGCTCAGCTGAGTGTCTTGGGGCTACACAGTTGTCACGAAAGACATTACAGCCCCTCCTTCCCACTCAGCGACTCCACTGGCAAGCAGTCATCCCAGACTTGAATTGAGCACACTCCCAGGTTTTAATGAGGAGGCCACCGCGATGGCAAGCTGCTGGTTTCGGTTACGTTTAGCGCACACAGCACTTTCCCTCCATACGTAGTGAGCCTGAGCACATGGATCAGAAGACTACTGGAAAATGTGGGAGAGAAGGAATTTAATCGCATGGCTTCTCTACCTAATCTCCCAAGCCCCCTTTTCAGGAGTGTCATGTTTTTGTAGAGGGAGAAAACAACATTAGTGGCATATGCTATTTACTCATTGGTTGATAGGGTCTCACTAGGCAGCCCTGACTGGCCTGGAATTTGCTCTGTAGACCCAGACAGCCTCAAACTCACAGAGATCTGCCTGCTTCTGCCTCTCAGTTGCTAAGATTAGAGGTGTCTACCAGCGTGCCCCACTTATATACTAGTTTTCAATATTTTAGAAATCCAATATTTTAGATATTGACCCTATGCCAACTTTAAGAGGTGGAGTGAGAAGAGGGTGCCAGATATTAGCTGAAACTAATCCTCACTGAAGCACAAACGAAGAAGCAGCTCTAACCACTCCTGCAGGGTGTGCAGGTGGAAAAGGCATCCAGGTCTTCCTGGTTCTAGTCATTTAAGCCTTCTCTCCAGAACTTCTCCAGTCTGTGATTCAAAAGGCTCATTATGCAAGGAGTCATTTAAATGCCAATGTGCTGGCCTAACTGCACTCTGTGCTCAGTCTTTTGGACTGGAAGATTCTGTCATCAACCATTGTTGGGCAAATGATTTAATTTTGGCCACAAGGGGGCGCACGATCACTATAGGATCTGCTCCAGAGAGCCTGGGAACTTTTCAGTGGTTTTTCTCTGGCCATGGAATGCTTGAAAATAGAAAGCAATTATCAGAGACAGAAAATAATGAAATTATAGTATATAGAGAACATTCTAAAAGCTTCTTGACATGGATTTTGGGGAAAGATTTGGAAAATTAGATTTCTGTTCTCTAGATGGGGACAACTTTGGTTTTACAAAAGCAAAGCCCACCTTTGTGTTAAAAAAACAAGAGAAAGATTCAGGAAGGCATTTGGGCTTCTGAGTGCAGACCCATCCAGGGCAGGAGTGAACTGATGTGGTGGCTTAGGCACTTAGCCAAGCAACAGGGAGCCAGCCTGCAGGGCACAGAGAGCAAGGAGCACCACCAACCGCGGCTGCCCAGACCTACCATCCTCCAGGGTGGTGGTGATTATCTCCTGAGAAGAAGGTCCTGTGCCGGCCCGGTTGCAGGCCTGCACCACCAGGCCGTACTGGGTGAATTTATTCAGGTTGTCCAGGGTGTACACCTCGCTGTCCCCGGTGGTATCAATACTAATAATGTTGAATTGGAAGTTGCCTCCGGTGCTATATTCCCGGTAGCCTATTTGGTAGCCACGTATGATCCCATTTTGCAAATGTTTCTTGGGAGCCTAAACAGGAAAGAGAAGAATGCACTCAGGAAAATAGGGGCTAGAGAATCATAACAAGCAAAACAACTTAGGAATAGTAAAGCCAGATAATATTAAGGGCAAGTACAGCAGCTGCAAACCTCTGCCCAGCTTCCCCTGTGGCCGGAGCCTAGCCCAACTCCGTGTGGCTGGTTTTCCTTTATGTTGGTGTCTGTAAGTGTGATTCCTAATGTCGGCACTGTAGGAAATTAACAACTAGAACTAGTAATAGAACTATAATAGGATTAGGTTAATATATGCCATAAAGGTCATTTAAACTTACGCATTGCTCATTTCTGTAACTTTCTATTTAGTATTGTCAGGTCGTGGTTGACAGGGTAATGGGAACTATGGAAAGTGAAGCCACAAGCAGGGCGACTTCTACACAGGCTCCTTCCCTGGCCACTCCTCCTTCACCTGACCTCCGCATCCTTTCCACCTGATGTCACTTCAGTGGCAGGAGAGTGAAGCTGACCCTGCAGAGTCTGTGCTCCAAGCCCTCAGCCAGGCTGCTGTGCTTAACCTGAGTCACTGACGGGAAGACAGTCTGCGTTTGTAGTATTGGCACACACACCCGTGATGTCACTGTGAGGCGGCACTTCCTGCTCATCAGCTAGCTGTCTATTTAACACCCACCTATAATTTTGTATCATTCATCCATCTATCATCTTTCATCTATCTATCTATCTACCTACTTACGTGCCTACCTAACTATACATTGTTTTCTATCAATTTATCTTCTATACATTAATTACAAACTATGGATCTAGATCTCTCAGGTTATGTAAACTTTTCTGAAGCCCCAAAGAGCTAACAGTGCTGAAGGAGAGGGGAAGTAAACCAGGGTTCTGGAGGATGGTGACAAGCCGTGTGCACGGCTGCCAGGTCAAGGCCAGCAGGTATCCAAGAAGTGGCAAATGAGATCTGCCACAAATGGCAGATCTGCCAAGAAGCTTATAAGAGCAGCTGGGCTCAGGATGTGGAGTTGGGATGTGTGAGAAAAGCTGGCAGGAAGGGGTAGGGAGAGGGTGCCCATAGGGACAGGAGCATGACATGTCAGGAGGGGATGGGTGGAGTTCCAGGGCAGGACAAGTCTTGAAAACCAGTGGCTCGTGGAGAAGGGTACAGATAAGAAAGAAGAAAGGCTCTGATTAGGGAGATGACCAGGATGAACTCAGCAAGCATTCTGTGTAGCCTGACACACTCTCCTCCCAGCTGAACAGATGTCCCAGGCTGGCCTTGAACTCACAGAGATCCGCCTGCTTCCTCCTCCCAAGTGCTGGGATCAAAGGCGTGCACCACTGCCGCCTGGCACATTTAGACTTTTAATCAACACGCAAAGGCCGCATGTGCTGATGGAGGCCTTCTTCTCACAGCAGATCTCTTCCTGTGTGGTTTACTTGGGATGCCATTGCCGTGTGAAATTGTATGTGTGGACTCACAGCCGAAGAGCAGCCATGTTAGCCATGTCGTATGCAGCAAGCACCAGGGTGAGCCTTGCTGTAAAAAAGGTTCCGAGTGTCTTCCAGTTCACCTGTGTTGCTTGTGATGTTCACGGGCTTGCTATTCATTTCATTTTCGGGAACATGTAAAGATTCTAGAGTTTTAGACTCAGAGCCTGAGGAAATTGCTATACCACACCTGCAGACTTGCATGTATAGCCTCCAGCTGGTTGATAAAATTAATTTTCCTGTAAAATTATTATATGCAAGCCAATTTTACCAACCAAGAGATCTCTCCCATTTCATGTAGATTTTTTTTGTAATTATCAGATAAATGACTCAAGTATAAATGATAATTTTTGCAAATTAGATTCATATCCATTAAGCATCCTCTCTAATTGTTCAGCTGGTTCCTGCAAAGCTTCAAGTGAAAGCCAGTCTGAACTCAGCATGAGGGCTACGCAGGCTGCTATATAGTGGAGTCGAATGCCCGTAAGAAAACATATCCTGAGCAAGAGTCCTCCTGGAAGCAGCTGTGGGAGCGGCTTGCTGACTCATTACTCCTCAAGCCTGGGTGCTAATCAAGCTTGTGACTTAGATGGGACAATGGTCCCTGTCCCTCTCCTCTTTGTGGTTAGAAAACACTGCATCTGTTTTCCAAGGAGACAAGCTGGCTTTGAGTCTGAGTGCCAGGCCTTCTAGGGCTGTGGTAGCTGGCATGTCTCCTCTCCTGCTCACATAGGAGTTGCAAAATGGCAGCAGGGAGCAAGGTAGCATGCAGCAATGTGATGGAGAAGCTAAGAACTACATTCTGGTCCATAGAAAGAGAGAGAGGGAGAGAGAGAGAGAGGGAGGGAGGAGAGAGAAAGGGGAAAGAGGGAGGGGGGAGAGGAGGGAGGAGGGGAGGAGAGAGAGAGGGAGACAGAGGGGGGAGAAAGGAAGAGGGAGAGAGAGGGGGAGGGGAGAGAGAGGGAGAGAGAGAGAGAGAGAGAGAGAGAGAGAGAGAGAGAGAGAGGTGGGGACTGGGCCTGGCTTGGGCTTTTGAAGCCTCAAAGCCCACACCCAGTGACTCACTTCCTCCAATAAGGCCACACCCCCTAATCCTTCTCAAATAGTGCCACTCCCTGGTAACTAAGCATTAACATATATGAGCCGACAGGGGCCATTCTTATTTAAACCAGTACATCAGGGAAGAGAAACTTGTAGGTTTACAGGAAATCCAACTTGGCAAGCACTCCTCTTAAAATGTATTAGAAGAGCACTTCGCAAAATGGGTGCCTGGAAACAGAACAGGCTTGCCTCTGCTCCAGATCTGAGCTCCAGGGCCTGCAGAGGAGCCCTCGGCACAGGGAATCTGGTATCACACACTGTGATCTCATAAGTGACCAGGGCTCTTCAGCCTTTCTGGAAGCCCTCTGAAGGTACTGTACACTTTGGGGCAGAGGTCACACGTGGCATTACACGTCTCATGACAGGTGAGTTGTTCTTCCATGATGAATTGGATCGTCCCTGATTTCCTCACATTCGTTTCTTTTATTTGTTGCTCTCTATAGATCCTCAGTCCCTCTCCAACCTTGCCCCTCCAGGAACCCTTCCTTTAGCCTCTCAATTTCTCCCAACCCCCACATCCTTAAGGACCCATCTTTGATCTCCATGACAACAACAGTACCATGTTAATCCATTTGCATGGCTTACAAGTGACTGTATTTTATGTCTTTCCAAATCAGCTACTAGTGGCGGCTTCTTCATCATTTAAAGAAACAGATGAGCAGCAAGGAGTCAGGGATGTGGAAAGGCTTACAGCTCATGCCATCACCGTGGATACCAGTGACTTGCATGGGCAAGACTTCCTGAAATCTATTCCCTCTCCCTTCCCTCTGCAAGAAGGCTTTCAATAATAGGGCCCTCCTTTGGAGCTAGAGGAGTGAGTCCCTTGGAAAATAAATTGAAGTTTTCCTTTGGATTCCTGCAAATTCTCTTAAGATATATGCCGTCCTTTCTCCCTTTCATTACCGGGTGGCAGAGGTCTTGTTCATCTGAGCACCCCCTCCCCCATTGCCTCCTCCGTGTTCCAAACACACAAAAGCTCTACTGAGCCTGGGGGTGACCCAGCTGTGATCTGCAGTGGTCAACAGCTGCACCCTGGGGAAAAAAGCACAGGTGACCCGGGATACAAGAGCTCAGCGTGACTCTGCAGTGAGAGAGTCGTGGGGATGCAGGGTTTCAGGATGAAGAGCGTGAACTCAGGTCCCCTGCAAGAGCAGCAAACGTCCAACACCGACTGTTCCCTCCAAGCCCCCCCGCATTCTCTTTTTATCCTTACTCAAAGGCAGAAGTCCCAATCATATAAAGGCTGTATGCATGCAGCAGGGGTCTCTGGAGTCAGGCTGGGCTTGAAGTCTCCCTTCTATGCTGGAGTGATGACTGACGGATAGGGTTAACTATCTCTGCCTCCTCTGTACCCGGGTAATGGGCAGCCCTTGACTAAACTAGAGAACTTTCAGGCATTGACACAAGGTAGGGGAGAGGGGAACAGAGCCTCAAAACCATGTCAGACAGGCCACTCTGTTTCCCCTCCTGGGAAGGCAGCAAGAACAGACCAGGTACAGAGTGGCAGTGGCTTACGTATGGATTGCTGAAATGGCAGGGTGCTCTCTCCTCCAGCATCATTCTTCTTTCTCAAAAAGAATGATGACTGGCCCCTTGGTTTCTCTTATTTTTATACAAACAAACTTTCCAACCCGTGGTTGCTACTGGCCAGACAAACAAGCACGGCACTGTGCCTTATAGTGGCAAAATTTCATCTAAATATAAAACATCTTTGTTATTTATCTTAGGACTGGGCACCTGCCGATGCTGGAAGACTTGCCAAGAGCTGGGCATGCTGCTCTCACTCTCAGGGAGAGGACTGGGGTTCTTGAAACTGGCTCATCCGGTGTCTTAGCTAAGCTGGCTGCCTGATGATGGTGGATGGAGGGACGCTCCGTTAGGTTCCTAACGGAGCAGTAAGCAGGGTGGTTCCTGAAGGGATGTGCCTGTTTTCAATACACACGGGTCTGCAATGTGAATCTGTGACCAGGCCTTTCTATGGAGTACAAAGGTTTTCAAGAGAAAAGACCTGTATTTGAACTTCTTATCACAGAGCTGGATGATGACATGGGGTTCATCATGAATTTCTTTAACAAATACTCATTTTCCTTCTACTGAGGAGTGAACCCTCACAGAGCCTGCACTTCCTCGTCTGCCTTCAGGGTCCAGAAAAATCCATTCTACTTCGTGGGGATGAGGAAGGCTTTGAAATCAGTTTCTTTCTTCTTGTCTTGCTGAAGGGGAAGAGGTTAGACCTGCCAATACAAGAAGGACTGACAATTCCTTATCTATCCGTGAGACATGTGCGTATTTTTAATAAAGTGCTCATGACCTCCATCCGGAACCAGTGGATTAATTCATGAAAGCAAATGTAAATTTGTAATCTCTCATAGCCTAAGGATTAAGGGAGTAGCTGAAAAAATTAAGTAAAATGTATTTTAAGACAACTTTTTAATTTCAACTTCTGTAGGAGAAAGGAGTGCTGACCTAGGTTTGTACTTTGGAAGTAAACGCAAGTAGGGAAATGTGGAACGCACACCGTCTCTAGCCTGATTAGTGTCTGGTGATATTTACCTTTGAGGTTGAAAGCTGGAGTGAAGGGAGTTCATAGTTATCAAGGCTTGTAGGCATGAACTACGCATGTGGTGGTCCCCAGCTGGACACCTGCCCATCAGCTTTCAGATTCTGGGCAAGTCTCCCAACATGAGATCATTCTTCATTCATACTGGCTGTACTCAAAGTCCAGGGAGAGTTCAGCACGGTGCCAGGAGAGGGCGAATGCTCAGAGCCACAGCTGCCCAGGTGGCCCAGTGAAGCAGGGACAGAATGGCCTCGGCCACTTCCCCAGTGTGTCCCAGTTTCCTGGTCGGAAGGCCTTCGATGGAGGAGGCACATAGAGGTCACCAAACCTTTACCGTGTTGTCACCCACAATGCAGCAGCTTGTGTTCTAGTGACAGGAGGAGCTGTCTCCCCGGTGCGAAGGCTCATCTCTGAGATGTGATGGCACTGACTCGTAGCACAGGTCGCTGGGGACAGTGAGGATGGGGCTGGAGGGAGACCAGGTTTCTGATTACGGAAATTCTCCGAGACCTCTGAACACCCTGCTTCACTGTTTCATGGAAATCATTTAGAATTCTAAGTGAGATTCTGCTTATTAAATAACATTCACAGCCACGGTATCTGACCCTGAAGAGGAGACAATGGGAGGATTGCTCTGGAGGCTCCATTCTGTGCCACCAGCTTATAACTGCTCACAGCCTGTGAGTACCTCAGCAATTAAAGAGTGTATACTTTGGAGACAATCTATAAAGATTTCTCATTCGAAGCAAAATTTTACAACTGAAATACTCTGCTTTCAACTGCAATCTTTTGAGATATGCAGAGTAATTATTTCAAATACTGAATGTTTCCTTTATGAGTCACTATGGCAACGAGACACACACACACACACACACACACACACACACACACACACACACCCCTAATCCCAGCACTCGGGGGACTGAGGCTGGAGGACGGCATGGTCCAGGTCAGCCTGGGCTTTGTAGTGAGCTCAAGGTTTGCCTAGACAACAAAGTGAGACTCTTGGTCTCAGAGACAGAGAAAGATAGATGCTTCAGAAATAGATCAAGGTAGAATTTTCTGGAAGGAAACAAAGTATGACTTTAAAGTATTCTACCAAATAAATGTCATTATTCATCATTTTAAAATGCTCTTTCTGATTTTTGAATCAGAAGCAAACCTGTATTCCACAGGCAAACACCTCCCCTCTGGTGACCAGAGCAGAGCCAGAAACCAGATATAATTGTCATTTATTTCTAAATGGACACACATTGGACACACACTGGACACACCTTGCTCCAATCTGCTGAGCCGCCGCTTCGTGTTTTTACTTAGTCATAACATGCAGCGGCTTGGCCCTTTCTGCATCCCCACCCTGCCTTACGCAGGCACCGCAGAACCGCCTCTCAGATGCCGTCCTGTGGGCTCAGAGCTGTGATGTGCAGCCATCTGTGTCCTGTTAGTGCATTTGTGCCTCTTCACTCTTCAGAGTCACAGTGGAAAGCGCGAGGCGGCAGGTCTCTGGGGTCCACAGCGCTCCGTACTCAGCCCTCCACGGAAGCAAGAGTTAGACCTTCACACGTTCCTCTCTGCGGTTTGCATCTGAGCAGTGCGGCGTCCTCTCCACTGCTGCATCGGAAACCCATGATGCTTCGCAGAGGCTGCTGTGCTATGAATACATGGCCTAGAGCAGCCATTATCAACCTATGGGTCATGGCCTTTTTGGGGGGGGGCGGTTGAATCACCCTTTCACAGGGGTTGCCTAAGGCCATCCGCAGATCGAATATTTACATTACAATTCAAGTCAACAGTGGCAAAATTACAATTATGAATGTAATTTTATAGTAGGGGATCACCACACACGAGGAGCTGCAGAAAAAGTCACAGCATTAGGAGGCTTGAGCATCACCAGCCGAGCAGCTCCTTCGCTCCACGGCTGCCTCTCCACTCCTTACCACTGCCTGCCCATTCACACGCTCGTCCTTCCCTCCCTCCCTCGCCTGCCCGTTCCCATGCTCACGCACTCATAGATTCACCCACCTACTCACAACACACTCATTTCGTTCTCTCGCTAGTTCACTTGCTCCTCCAATCATCCACCACGCAATGAACAAGGCCACAGAGATGCAGAGGAGGTAGGCTGCGCAGTGAGTGTGTGGGGAATGCCACGGGCAGTTCCCTGTTGGGGGTTCCCCTGTCTTCACGGCGCGTCCTGTCCAACTAGAGCAGCGGCTCTCAATCTTCCCACTGCCGCAACCCTCTGATACAGTTCCTCGTGTTGGGCTGAACCCAAACATGAAGTTATTCCCGTTGCTACGTCATGACTGTAATTTTCTACTGTTATGAATCGTAATGTAAACATTTGCTATGCAGATGGTCTTGGGAGACCCTGTGAAAGGGTCGTTTGACCCCAAAGGAGTTGTAATCCACAGGTTGAGAACTGCTGCTCTAGAGCCTTGAGAATCTAGCACTGGGCAGGAGAGGCAACATGGGAGCCTGTGAATGATGACAGGGAAGGAAGGGACCTGGGATCAGGGAGTGGGGATGACTGGGGACTGAGGGTCCTAACCTGAGCAGGGGTGGTGGGGTCTGATGTTGGAGCCCTCAAGTGTCTCTGGGATTCAGGTCACGGGTGGCCTGGGCTAGACCTGAAAAGTTTCAATCTGACCTCTTTCTTTGGTGAAAGAAATAACTAAAATAAAAAGAGGTAAATAATGTATTTTGATAACAGAGGCTCAGCAGAAGGATTATTTGTAAGACAGCAATTTAAAATTTTAATACCAAACTCCAATGTCATTGAAAAGCCACTGGGATGTTATCTTTTAGTGACATCAAGTCTAAAATGGTTGTTTCCCACCCAAACCCAAGAGTCCTTCTCTCTCCTTCCTTCCTTACTACACTGGGACATCCAGTCCTGACCAGCTGTCCCATGGTGGCCAGTGAGTCCCTGTCTTACGTTACCACCATCTCACACGTCCACGCCCAGTCCCTGACACCAGGGCTCCCGCTTTGGCTGAGGCTGTCCCCTGTCTTCCCTCGCTTCTCCGTCTTCTTCCTCTGTAGGCTCTTTAGACTGACTGCATGTTCTGAGCTCTTCTACCACAGACAGGTATGTTTGATAATCCGCTGTCGGTCCTTTAGATCAGTTCTCAGCCTGCCTGAGATCGCAATAGCCTTTAAAGTCATCAGGTGGAGCGTAAGCTAGTCTGCCTGAGTCTCAGATGGCCATACCTCACACAGCGCGGCTGGTCACCAGCATGCCTGCCTGTTTGCCCAGGAGCCAAGCAACATTCGCCCGCAGGCAAGGCTGTACATCCACACAGCACCTAACTAGGGGTCACAGCAAAGCCAGGTTTGCTCTGCAGCCCGCAGCACCTTCCCTTTAGCTCTAGGAAGAGCTAAACTTAGTTAAGAGCTAATCTTAACTGCAATGTACTGACTTCCACTGCGTCTTTTTATATTGGGACACAGTTTAAGACCCTAGAAGTTTCCAATTTCAGCTACAAGAAGTAGATGCTCTGCAAACAGACACAACCTTCATACAGGACCCCCAAACCTCTCAAGGCCACAGTGATATCTGGCCCTTTCCAGTAGCCTAACACAAGAAGATACATGGAGCAATTGGCTGAAACATCACAGCCTCTATTCACAGAGACTGAGCCGGCTTTCTGTCTGTAGCATGGCTGGGATGCGCACAGGTTAGGGTGTTCTGAGAGCCTCTAATTGTACAGTGTGTGGTGCTCACAAGACTGGGCTGCTCACAAAGACTGTTGCTCTCCCAAGCCACAGTCTGCCATGCTGCCAGCTGAAACACAGCTCACTGGCCAGGGCTAAAAAAGCTGACACACAGGGATGCCCGCGCTAAACCATGTTAGTACCTGAGGTGGTACACATGCTCATCGCTTATGAGGGGCCAATAGGAGAAGAGAAGTCAAGGCGAAAGAAAGGGGAAGGAAGGGGAAGGGAGGGGAGGGGAGGAGAAAGGGAGGAGAAGGAAGGGAAAAGAGGGGAGAAGAGGGAAGGGAAGGAAGGGGAAAGGGAGAGAAGGGAAGAGCTCTGATGGGAGGGAAGGAAAAGGGAGGGCAGGGAAAATGGGAGAGAGGAGACAGCCATGCTATAAAACAAATATAGACCAGTAACACTAGGTACAACTTCACAGAAGCATGTTCTGATAACAGTTCCCTGGATAAAGCAGTATTTGACCCATACGGTCATTGCCAACTGCCTCTCCAAGGAGGTGGCTAATTTTCATGTATCTCAGCCACAGTCAGTGCATGACTTGCCTATCTGTGGGACAGTGGCAACACAAAGCACGGATCTGTGACAAGTTTGCACAGAAGACAGACACCACTGCCTCCTTTACCGACAAAGTTTGCATTTAAGGCAGGCCCTTCCTCGGCTCGGGCTGGCTGAGCCCTCCCCATCAGGGCAGCCCACACCAAGCTAAGCAGCAACCAGTCTGTATCTGCAATGACATTCTGGGGTGGCACTGCCTGGGAGGCTTCCAAGCTCATGACGGTGATCAGGAAACCCAAGTGCTTTCTTGAAGACACAAGTAGCGAACGCACAGCGAGGGTTCGCTCCTTCCTGCCATCTGAGTGTACCATACCCTACACGGTACTTTCTTCACTTCTAAGAAGCACTTAGAAGTTTCCATTTGTGATGAAATTATAGCATTCAGTTAGGGGGTTAGCAACCTCAGTATCTGCCTGAGACTGAGCCTAAGGGTCTCGATCAAATAACTAAGAAGGGACAAGTTCATTCTCTAGGGATAGATAATTTACTACAGAGGAATTTAAACTATAGATATGAAACATACATGTACCGTGGGCTACTGCTTCAGTCAATGACGGGTCATCTGCATGTGGAATCACCACTCAAAGATTTGAGTATTTAGAGTTGTCACAGCCAGCGTAGTTTGTGTAAGTACATTCCTTGATAATCACCCAAGGACATTTCCTCAGGATGACTCCCTGTCATCAAGCAATCATGGCTGTATATATATATATATATATATATATATATATATATATATATATATATATATATACACATAGATATAGATATATATAGATATATAGATATATAGATATATAGATATATAGATATATGCAATTTTGAAAAATAGACTTTTTATAAATGTTAGTATCCCAGCAACAGGACAAGAATAATGGGCTCACGCACTAGGGAAAGTGTCAGAGACACATGTGTTGGCTCAGTTTACCTTCCAGGTAACCCTGATGCTCTGAGATGATGTGGGCTCCAGGTGAACTTCCTGGGGTGGACCATCAGGAGCTGTAAGGACCAAAACACATAGGCGGGTTAGACATAGGCTCAGAGCAGGACATGAGCTACTGACCCCTATGTCCAGCATAGGGAAGTTTGCTCCCGGGAGCAGCAGGCAAAGGCAGTTGTAGTCAGTGTACACTATTCGCTTTCTGTTTATTCATGGGGCACATGACTCTTAGGGTCCTGTCATTATACTCCTCATCAGTATGCCTTTGGCTACGTGATTAATAACCCCGAGTTAGGTGAAGTAAGGTGTAAGATAGAATCTCTGAGACAGATGCAGATTACACAGCTCTGTGCTGTGGGTGAGGACCCTTCTCTGCCTCCGGCAGCCTTAAGTGATGTGGAGTTGGGATTACTAAGGTGCTCAAGGAAGGACGCCTCTATGGGGGTTGTCTGTGATCATTCTCGTTCTCATGAGGCTGGAGCTCAGGCCACCGATGGAGAAGACACCAAGCTTGTCTCTCACGATGACCCGTCTCTATCGGCTGTGGCTGTGTGGTAGTAAGGGTCACCTCAGTTAGAGATGGGCAGTTCATACCTGGAGCGTGTCAGTAGATGGAATGCAGTTTGCTGACTGAGCATTTGTTCTCTAATAAGAGCCACCAGAGATCGATGAGACTCAAAGGAGCCATTTTTGCCAGTATGGAGATGTCAGGGTGCAGATGGGAAGAAGGGCATGCAGAAACAAGACAGCAGGTACAGTGAATCCAGGCAGATTACAACACAGTCAGAGGTGAGGGGAGGAAAAGAGCTCAAAGGTTGGGTCTGGGGAGGCTGCAGGGGAGAGGAGGGTGGCTTCTTTCTGTTCAGAGAGACTGGTGCCATGGCGTCCTTGCAAGTTCAGGGGCTCATAACTCTCCTACCAGGCTCCACCTCCTATTGGCTGTGCTGTTTTCTGTGGGCTATGTAGCTTCTCTGTCACTCAGATTCCTTTTCTATGTCACAGGATAGACTTATATCATATGGATATTATGAAAACAATTGGTTCAGTAAACAGAAAGAAGTATGATACTATAGTTATCATTTTAGCTGGGGGGAATTTAAGCCAGAAAGAGCACAGGTAAGCTTGAAAAAAAATCTTTGTTGAAGACAGAAGCAGGAGCCAGGCCCTGGAGTCAATGTGGAAACACACAGGGCAGCTATACACACCAGAGTAGATTTTTTTTTTCTGTTGTAAGGAAGCAGATTTAAACATAATTATCTCTTTACTCGAAACAAACAGAAAAAGACCAACAACGGTCAAGTCATCCATAAAATGGCACAAAACTTATATATTACATATCCCTGTGCTTATATGTACTTTAAACAATTTTTAGGAGACTCAGAACACCTAACACAATGGAAAGACCCTACCAAGAGTTGTGCTTCTGTATTGTTTACAGAATCATGCTAGAAGAAAGTCTATGTGTACAGAATTCAGGGCAAGTTGGAGTTCTTCCATGTCTGAGTACTGCAGAGAGGAGGAGAGACTTCAACCCATGGTCTGCTTTTTTAACTCATACCCCACTGCCAGTCCAGGACTTCCATAAAATCTGCTGCCAAGTTTGTCTTCTGATTTCTCTGTCAGTATTAGGGTTCTCTTACCCTGGCACCCTGCTGCTGCCTGACCTCAAAACCTATCCTACTTTTATTTTGTTACCAAACATTAATTCTAGCCTTGACTTGGCCCCTTTTAAATAGGACATGTCTCCAAAGCACTCTGAAGCTCAAATCTGTCCTACACCACTCCCTGGACAAAGCCCTTCTCCCTTACTTCATGTTCTCCTGTTCATTTGTGTCTTCCCCATGCCCAGGGCCTCAGCAGAGTCAAAGCACACAGGCTCTGGACAGCTCTGAGCCTTCACTCTCCGGCTTTGGTTTCTCAGAGTTTCTCAAGAGCTGGTCCCAGAGGCAGTCCCTTCTTAGGAAGGGAAGAGCGCTTTACAGATATGAAAGCCAGAGCCCCCTTTCCCCTCAACAGCTGCATGCCTGAGGCTCTGCAGACCCTTGGGTTTACTAATCCACCTGTAAAAGGCTCTCCTAGCACCAGAGTTACTTCCCAGCATCCAGCCACTGGGACTTTCACTGGCAGAGCCCTGCCTCTGATTTCTGCAAGTGAAATATTTCACATGGGAAACTTGATGTCAGACCTGGTAGAAATCTGTGGAATCGATTTCTTCTCACATCGGTGATAGTAAAGTATGTGGCTCCCCCATCAAAATCATTCTTTTTTTAAAAAGTGATTTTTGTACTGTTTTTAATTACGTGTATGCGTGTGGGTATGTGCACGTAAATGCGAAGCCTGCAGAAGCCAGAGGCATCAGATCCCCTGGAGCTGGATCACAGGTAGTTTTGAGCCACCTGACATCCATGCTGTGAGCTAATCTTGGGACCTCTGCAATTCCCAGAATTGATCATCTTTGCATGTCTACAGAA
>JAMJFZ010001975.1:1455000-1515000 GCA_026225945.1 Cricetomys ansorgei | reverse complement strand
TATTTCTGAGCAAATCAAAGTCCCCAGAGCTTCAGATTTGGTTTTCCAGTGGTCAGGTTGTGTCTGCACAAGGAGAGAAAGGCATCAGATTGATCATGTCTATTTTAAAGATGAGAAGGTATGAAGACAGAGCCCAAGGATCAAACATAAAGGCACCCTATAACCCACCCTTAAGAACAATGTCAAGACTGGATGTCTTTCTGTGCTGGGAAACAGGCCCTGAGTTATGGCCGTACTACCTTGAGCATAGCCAATCTTGTCTAATCTAGGAAGCTAAGCAGGGTCAGGCGTGGCTAGTACTCAGATGAGAGAAGTGGCCACTGTGCTGTCCACACATTTAAACTCACTTCCTCAAGAGTATTATGGACCGCACAACAGAGACTTACAATGCTGTGGGCTGTTTCGGAACCCATATTTCTTAGAGCTTAACATGGGAAATTAATCTTGAAAAAGTGGCGAATGAAAGATGACAGAGTGCTCACTACAGCGGAGCTTACACTAAAAAAAAAAGTTGAAAATGACTGACATGTCCAACCGTGTGGGGTTTGTTAAATACGCGTGGGGTACGCCACTGTGAATCGTAGGAAGGTATTTCAGAGATACATGCACAATGGCTATGCAGAATACAGAGGGAGCAATGGGAAGTCAGTGGCAACCTGACTGGAAGTTGATGTCAACTTCAATGACGGATGATGGTCTGACCTTGGATCAAGCTTATGAACATCTTTAACTGATAGTGGAAAAGCAAAGGTAGGTTAGAGTATCAGTGACTCCTGCCTTTGCAAGAAAACAAGCCAGAAACTGGCTCCTTGCTTCCCTCTAAGAGAAGCCAAAGGCATTGGCTTCCCCTCGTCCCCCACGGGACAGGCTCCCAGTCAGCACCCACGGGTCACTGCCCAGGTTTTCGCTCCTCTGCCAACAGGTTAATTCCATTCAGGCAGGCTGGAGTAGACATGTGTGTCTGTGTGGGCATGCATGTGGGCATGCATGCGTGGTTACATGTGTGAGTGATGAAACAAGAACATGGCCCTGTGTCAGCTCTAGGTGACAGGATGGTAGAGGTTGCTCTGTTTGTAAGTAATCTGTGCCCCTCCACTTGCTCACAGATACACTCTTGCAGTCTCCGATTTAAGCCTTGTTTTCTGTCCCACACTTGAACTCATGGGTCTTGGGAATACATGTAGTGTCTTTCCATCACCCTGGGTCCAGTGCATCAAAGCTAAGAGACTGTGCAGCAGCAGGACTCTTTGGGTGCCTCAGCATCCTTAGACTCAAGCTTTCCATTCGCAGTTCTGTATTAAGAACTTTGTCTGAATAGTAGCTAGCAATGACCTCAAAGCTGGGGCAGGTGCTGTGGGCACTTTTATAGGGTATGGAGCCAGGAGAAGTCCACATCAAAGAACGTCTCCAGGAGTGGGGAAAGGCCTGCTTCTACACTTAACCTCTGAGTCCCAAGAATGAGTTGCTGGGTGGCAGGCTCTAACCAGTGCCACCTACCTGCCTCATCCGCCGTGATGGTGATCTCGTTGCTGGGCTCACTCTTGCCAATCCGGTTCTTGGCGTACATGCGGATGCTGTAGGTGGAGGAAGGGTGGATATCAATGATGGTGGCCGAGTTCAGCTGAGGGGAAACATCTTTGGTTCTTTGAGCAGAATCCCAGGAGTCTTTTGGGTTTTGTTTTTCAAAAAAGAAGAGATAGAGATGTGAGTTTTTTTCCTCTGCCTTTGAAAGTTCATAAATAGGAATTTAAAAAAAATAAAGAAAAGAAAAGAAAGGAAGAAAAAATACCCCCAAAGTGAACTCTCAACACAATGTTTCCAGCTTCCTGTCAGAGCTGGTCATCAGAGGGAACATGGGTTCACACACATATGACCCACGCCAGTGGGTACAGGACTGAGGGGAGCTTAGTACAGGGAGGGACCTTGAGCAAGCACAGAACGTATGCCTGGGGAGGAATAGGGCCGGAGGAGACACAAGTGGTGGAAGCTGGCTCTGTGGGAGCCTGGGCCACACGGCTTATCCTGCAGCGCACTTTGACAAGCTATATTTCAGACACAGCTTCCCCTCCAGGTCTCTAGAGCTAAAAGATACAAAAACTCAGCAAAACCCTTAGCCATGTCTTATTATTTCTTCCCAAATCAAGTGTGATAAAACTAAGCTAATTTCACACAAACCAGTTCAACCTTAGCGGAAATTCCTCAAAACAAACTCCTTGATCAATTTAATTTTTAAAACCTCATTTCATTCCAAATCGTTTGTGGCAGGAATTTCCTTTTCTTTCTTCCTTTCTTTCTTTCTTTCTTTCTTTCTTTCTTTCTTTCTTTCTTTCTTTCTTTCTTTCTTTCTCTCTCTCTCTCTCTCTCTCTCTCTCTCTCTCTCTCTCTCTCTTTCTTTCTTTCAGAGGTGGGGTTTCAAGACATGGTTTCTCTGTTCTAACTCTGATTGTCCTAGAACTCACAGGCTGGCCTCAACTCACAGAGATCCACCTGCCTCTGCCGCCCGAGTGCTGGGATTAAAGGTGCATGCCACCACTGCCCAGCAGGAATTCTTTTCAACCTCAGCTATTTTGAATGTCAGTAGCTGCCTGTTGTGAAGAGATGTCATGGAATATGCAGCCATTTGAGCAGAAGGATTTTAGGGCTAAAGACACGCAGAGACCATGGGTGTCGAGTATGTGTACCCATCTCTCCCTCTCCCTGGGTCCTCTCCTGTGATGCTCAACACACGTTGAGGGTTTTCGTGGACATTCTCTACTCCCTAGCAGATGCTAAGCTGCACAGGGCAGAGGTCACATTTGCTGTCTGGTGTGCATCGCCAGTGCTCTCTCAGTGCCTGGCAAGAGCAGGGACATGGTAAAGACATGATAAGTAAGTGAGTGCACAAGTGGCAAGCCCATGAACCCAGAGTTTGAGAGCACCGACTCCTTTGTCACATCTTGTCCCAAGGTGAACCTGGAGCCAGTGATTTTAAAGACTTGAAGAAACAGAAGCACATGGTCAGACTGTCATAAGGCTCTTGCCTCTTGGGGAATGACACATAACGGAAGTGAGTCATCACTATCTAAGTGCAAAGTATGGGCATCTTTTGAGTTGAAAAGAGTGGGGGCAGGGTACCGTAACATGGAGAAAATGTGACCGAACACTGAATGGTAAGATTTGATAGAGGATGAACAAGGGGAAGAAATTCACGTCAATGAAATGATGTTCAGTGACGAGTGTGTCACACAGAGAGAAGGCCAGGTCTCCTGCAGAAGATGCTTTGATACAGGGAGAAATGGCCACCATTGTGAGCTACAAAGGAACACGGGAGGAAGCAGACACTGGGGTGGTTGAAGTCTCTGTCAAGATAAAATGGAAGTCTCTGGAAGTGCAAGGATCAATGGAGATGCAACTTTTCCCACTGTAGTTATATATATTATGGGATGTGGAAGAAACTGAGAGCCTGGAGAGGCAAATGAGTATCCATTGCCAGCTTCTTCCTCCAATCTCCCAAGTCACAGGAAACAGGTATTTCGTTTCTGTGGTTCCTGAGTCTGTGGACACACTGGAACTCTTGGGATCTGCTCATGTCTGTGTTCTCAAGCTTTGACTTGGGATTCTCAGGGATATTGTGCCCACAGACCTTTGTGGTAAAATGATTCTCTGTCTGAGCCATTTTGATAGAGTTTAGAACAACAGTCTCACTTGATTGAACTCTTAGGACACCCTGTCAAACTAAGGATTTGGTTTTCAGTGTGAAGGTCTAGGGACTCAGTCTACACACAAATGGTGAAAACTGGGGGGCTGGTATTTGACTTCAACTGTGTTAATTCAAGCTCAAGATCCTTCTCCTACAGCCCTTGACCTTCACATGTTCTCCTGGACATTCTGAGATATTCTGAGATAATGTAAGGGGCAGATGGAAGGAGACCCCCGGGAAATCATCAGGACTCAAGATCGATGCAAAAGCAAGAGGTTTATTAACCAACGCACTGGGGTCAACTCTCACGTATCCTATGAGTCAGAATAGGAGAGCCGACCTCGAGAAGCTTCCTGCAAGCTTTTTTAAAGGGAGCAGGAGATCTCTTTGATTGGTCAGAACCCAGGCACTGGATTGGCTCATTAAATGTTACATGGTAATAAGGATTTGTGGGAAAGTGAGTACATTAAGCAGAGAGGTTTATGGGATAGTGAGTACTTGACATTAAACGGAGGAGAGGTTAGAGCCTTTACCACTAGGGGCGCTGGGCTTTTCAATAATAGTACCAGACACCTGCTCCAGGACACTTACACCACAATAATGTCCCTTCAAGGTCTTGGCTTGCCTTGGCTTACTGTAGGGAGGAATAGCACACACAGTTTTGTAAGATACAAGAATGATTGTAACACTGTGCACTTGCAGGAAGTAAGGCCCCGAGGGCTGTGAAGGGCCCAGACTGTGGCCTGGTTCAGCAAGCATGCACTAGAAGCATCTACTTGAGGCTCCCAAGTGACTGGTAGAAGAAGAAGGCAGGGAAGTGCAATGTCTACTTCTGACTCCATAACTCCAAAGAAGACCAGGAAGGGTTGTGAAACTTATAGCATCTGTGAACGAGTTAGGCCTGGCCTCAGAGGATGGCGGGTCACCGGGGACAAGAGTAAAACAGTGGATTTGGTTTAAGGAGGTGGCGTTAAAGGCTAAAGATCAGAATGAGCATGGGTGGCTGAAACTCCTAGAGACAATCAGGAGAGTGTTCAAAGGAAGACTAGGATCTAGACACTGGCACAGGGACGCTGGGAAACATCTTTCTGTCTTCTCCATTGGAATAACAGTTCAGATGCAGCTGCAGAAGGAGGTGGCTTGGAGGACAGCACCTATTTGCCTGAGACGGCCTTGGGCCTGGATTCAGCAAGCCCTATTCGCTAAGGGCTGATCAAGGTGCTGAAGCTCTCCGTAATCTGGAAGGTGGAGAGGAAAGGGGCCAGGAGAGCAGACTTGAACAAATAAAGGGCCGCAATCCCAAGCAAGAGAGAAGAGATTACATGCAATAACTGCAAAATGGTGAGCATGGAGGGGCCACATAAGAAGGTCCCTAGGAACCCAAGGAAAGGGGCGATCAGCACCCCGGAGCTGCTGGCAGTAGAGAGGACACATGGAGCAGGAGGCACCTGCCTTGTGGTGATGCCTGTGATCTTATCCTGGGTGTTTTCAGAGTGGATGGTCACAGAGGCAGGCATGGACACGGGCTCTTTTTTATTATTATTATTATTATTATTATTATTATTATTATTATTATGATGTCTTCAAGTCATGGAAGGAGAGCCATTTGACCAAGGCTGATGAGAAAGCCCTGTGTGGGTGAAGCACAGTCTAGAGGCTCTAAGATTCCTAGCTGGACACGGCAGGGTGGGCCCTGCAGAGCTGGTGAGTTCGTGTGTCCTGGGCTGGGCTGATTTATCTTTGACTGACACACTGGCAAGAAGCCTCTTTGCAAAGGATGTGAACGGCCTTCTATTACACAGACGGGATATGGCTTTTGTAGAAGATTTAGAAAATGTAGATGAAAGTTTCTTTGCAAGATGGTGGCATGCTCCAAATGAGTGGAGAGCCAGGTGGTGGACAGCTATCATGAGCCCGGCGCGTGTACTAGGAGCCCTGGAGTGCCGAGACACCGCGAAGGCTGCCAGAGTCAGGTCACAGAGTGCTCTAAGCGGACAGCTACTCAGTGGAGAATAGATATTAACCAGTGAGAAGCCCCATGAGGGGGCTTGCAGGATTATGGGCAGAGAAGGGATGGCTGGTCAGGGAAGGATTCTTGGAAGGGGTGTAACCTGAAGGAGAAACTGTGTTCAGTTACAGATTATGGTAAGGAGGTTTATACACCCAGAAGTTACTGAGGAAGGACATTACTCATGAAGATGCTGACAGATGCCTTGTTTATGGAACCGAGTGCAGCCACTACCTTCTAAGAGAGCAGCTTCTCCTCCCTTCCTCCGGGAGACTTCCTACCCTAAGGCTGAGGCTTCTATTTTAACTGTCTGTGAAGTAAATGAAAGGAATGTTTCTTCCACATTCTAGGCACACTGGACAGTGTATTAAGTGCTAGGGACTCAAAGAAAGAAAAGTGGAGCCTGGCTCTAAGAAACTTGCGGGGCACTCGAGGGGGTTGCGCACCACACAACGTGTGAAGCATTTTGAGTGCACTACTGTCTTAAAGACTTATTACATGTCGACTTAACATCCACTGCATACCAGGTATTTGAACAGTGGGCAGTGTGGGGATAGACCTAGCAGACAGGGGGAGCCCAGCCAGCTTCCAGACCAGCGGAGTGACATGCATGAAGGCCATGGCAGGTAATGGACATGGACAGAGGTACACATTTGATGACGTGTTACAGGATAAAGGAGCACTGAGGAGCAGTGGGGGCCCTGTGGTCCAGGGGAGTTAGGTCTTCCTGTCAGAGGCAGCCTTGGCTCTTCAGTGGTCTCCTCTTTCACAAATGAGGTTAGCAGAAGGGAGACAGATAGAGGAATAGCAAAATGAAGGCCAGCAGAGGGGCAGAATGAGCTGGAGCCAATGCTCCCTACTGTTGGTTTGGATAGGTACCAGCAGTTGGCAGGGGGACCCTCCCTGAAGGCAGCAGAGGCCTGGCTTCCTCCAGATGGGGAAGGCTCCTTGGTGTTCCAGTCCCAGGAACAATCGCAGCTGGTGCTCAGCCTGTTAGAAAGTGGGGTTCTGCCTGACACCGGGGTCCTGTTGAATGACTCCATGTCTGTCTGATCTCTGCTGGCTCTCATCACTACCACCTGTCTCTGTCTCGTTTCACTATTTTCTTCCAGACCTTCATCTTGGGACTCTCATTTCTGTGTCCCACTCTGATCCATTTATTTAAAGCCAACGGCAAAGCCATCCTCTCCCGGGAAAGCCCGTTAGTCTCGGCCCTGGGTGCTACTTCACTACTCTCCCTAGGAACAGTGTAATTCAGAGCTGCACTTCCCACTTCAAGGTGCATGCAACACTCCCTCCCATTTGCAACTCTGAGGCCTGGAGCTGAGCCACTCAGGGCTCTGCGTGCCTGCCCCAAACCAGCTCTCCTGGACAGGATCTACACGTGACTCCTGCTCCCTGAGTCTCCAAATTCTACTTTTCCTAATTCCTCACTTCTGTTGATCTGCCATCACAAGCCTGGTTCTGTCCAAGGAGGAAGGCTGGTGAGAGCTCCTGCCCTCCAGGCCTGTTTTCCTCACCTATCTTGAGTTTGATTTGTTGCTACAGCTCAGCTCAAAAGAGACCAAATCACTCCAGACAGGGCAATCTGAAGCAACAACATGTGGGCCTAGACTGAAAATGCTCTTGTGCCTCTGAGAATTGTGTTAACCCTTCCCATGCAGATGGCTCTCCTGACTTGTATCTTCTTTAAGACATAGTAAAATTCTGACTAAAGGCCACAGTGGTGGTGTTCTGTCTTCAGCTAGGGAGACTATCAGATTCCAAAGGGGCCTGTAGTAGCCTCTGGAAGACCCACCATATTGCTGATAGCTGGGTCAGTTTTATGTGTTGGCTGCAGACCCACTGAGTGCTCCCTGGCCTGTCCCTAGAGTATTTCCTGGGGTTGTTACAGAGCCATTGTCACTTGCAGGAGGATTAGCTGATTCTGCATAAATCTACTGTGTTCTGTATCTGCAGACACTGGCATGGCTAGAGCTAAGGGTGGGAGAGACAGGCTTACGCTCTAATGCAGTCACCTATCTGAAGAAGTAGAAGGTAAAGGAGTCTGGTAACTAGGAAAGACTTTCAAGCCTATTTCTTTTGGTACCCGTAAGCATGCCTGTGGGCAGCAGGAATGCCTGCCTAGACCCGTGGGGATCAAAACCAGCCAGGTGTCTAAGAAATGGGCTGATCCTGAGCACAGAAAGAAATATGGACACACTCATGCAGGGGATGGACCAGATGGAAAGTACATTTGGAGATTCATGAGTTTGTAGAGGAGCTGTGGACATATAATACAGAAACAAGAGGAAGACAGAGACAAAGCAGGGGAGTGAATGGCTTACCTGATTTGTTTTTGCATTCAATGTCATAGCCCGTGATGGGGCTGTTGCCGTCGAACCCCATGGTCCACCTGAGCGTGATTGTGCGTGCTTTGACATCTTTGATCTCAATCTCGGGAGGGTCTGGGGGTTCTGCGATATCAGTAGAAAGAGCAGGGTTATGTTATATCAAGCCTGGGCATAAACTCTAGTGGAAAAGCTGGCTACAGATTACAGGGTTCTGTGGATATTACACAATGGTACATACTGCCTGGTTGAAAGCGTTCGTTAGTAATTATTTTCTGATTAGACAGAAGGCATTGTCCTACCTCTCCAAGAGATTCTATTTGCAGCCTGTGTGGCACTGGGCCAGACCTACAGGATGCAGGATGCAGGATGTTCTGACTCACAGCGCATCTGTCCCCAGATGCTAGTCTTCCATTTCCTTCTCCTCACATAGTCAGGAGTCCCCGCAGGGGGTTTACTCTCCTTGTTCCAGGGCTCCACTCTGACATAACTACAGCCGCTGATAGTCTGGATTTCTGCCAGATTCCAACATAGCCAGGACTTCCCAGCTGACTGGGGCTACACTGCTGCCAGGGGCAACATGCTTTGTCCCAAAATGGCCGCACACTTCCTTTTGCTGTGTCTGTCCTACCTTGCACTGTGAGTTGGATTATTCCACGGTCCTCCCCGTAAGAATTGATAGCATGGCAGGAGAAGAAGCCAGAATCTTCTCTCACTGTTGGCAAAATCTATAGCCAAAGCAGAAAAAATACTTTAGTTAGTAGCTTGAACTAGAGATCAGCAGACATGGCTTCAGGTGGGAAAATAGTCTTTCACTCTTTCTGCCATTCCCAGCAGTCAGATATTGCTACTTACAAACATGGGGACACACACACACATACACACAACACAGATACAGAGACACGCACAAACATTCCCACTCCTACATGGACACACACACACACTTACAAACATGAACACACATGCAGACACACAGATACACACAAAGACAGAGACATACCCATATAAATACATACTAACACACATGAACACACACAGAAACACATACATGGACACAGACACACTCATACACATACATTCCTACTCATATATAATACATACAGAGACACGCACACACATTCTTGTCCATTCACACACATGGACAAATGCAGACACACAATACACAGGATGTATACACATACTCACATTCACACAGACACACTCAGAGATAGACACTTAGATGTTGTAGAAATTTATTATTAGTTATGTGTAAAATAATTGCTTTATGTACTGTTGGGTGAGGGTCTCCCTAGGTCTTGGTGTTTTGTACTGTCTGCAGGTGTTGGATTTATGTGGGGAATGTTTGATTGGTCATGATCTGCATGTGCTGTCAGTAGAACACCTGAGGGGTTCTAAATCAATAAAACAACTGAACTCAGACACTTGGGGTTCCACTGTCCAGTATGGCACTGGCCAGGATGGTGGTTCCCTGTGCTGAGGTCTGGCAAGGCTTGCACCTATGGAAATGCCTCCATCTCTTCCTTGCTGAACCCACACAGTGGCTAACTGTGGTAGGCTGAAAGTAAAGAAGGGCATGACATCGTGCCAGCTAACCAATGTGAAGCCAAGGAAGAACAAAAACGAAACTTCAGACCTTGAAGAGTCCTTTTTCCTCCCCTGCAAACCTGACTACAAGCAGTCCAGATACTGGGGAGGCATCCTGACAACACACATCTGCCATGGTGATGAGAACTCCACCCTAGGAGGGATCCCTTCCTGCAGACAAGGTTACCAATTGTTTTCCCTGCAAACTCTATCTTAAAATCTGAAAAATATTTTCTCAGGGTCAGCATATAGTAGGTATCTTCCAGAACTGGCCAAGGTTGTATGTTGTGCTGGTAGCTGAACTTGGTACCGTAAGAGTCACCCATTTGGTGCTGGTTTTGAAGGCTAAAGGGGTCATGGAGAGCAACTGAGGCTTGGCACTAGGAAGAGAGCCCAGGAGAGGCTATTGGTGAAAATGCAACCCAGCTGCAGCAAGGGACCCCAGTAGTTTTTAAGATGCCAGTACCATGGGGTAACCACTGAGAACAGTAGCAACCTTGGACTGGAGCCAGCCAGACCCTGAAGGACAAGCTGTGTGTGCTGCAGAGGGCAGAGCCAGAGGAGTGACCCGAGCCCTTTGGAGGAGCCCAGAAGATCGTGAGTGAATTCCAGATGACTGGACATTGATAATGTTTTTCTGCTGTCCAAAGACATTGTGAAAAGCTTGACAGATGTTTGGTTTCATTTCCTGTGCATTAGCAACCCTCATGATTGTTCCTCTTGTAAACAGTTTTGGTGGTGTAGTGTTAAATTGTGTTGTAGAGATAAAGCAAACTTTTTGTCTTAATACAGAAAAGGGGAAATGTTATAGAAGTTTATTTTTAGTTATGTATAAAGTAATTGTTTATGTACTGTTGGGTGAGGGGCTCCCTAGGTCTTGGCCTTTTGTATTGTTTGCAGGTATTGGATTTATGTGGGTGATTTTTGATTGCTTATGATCTGTATGTGCTTTTGGTAGAACACCTGAGGAGTTCTGTTATCAATAAAAACACCTGAGCTCAGACACTCAGGGTTCCATTGATCAGTATGGCTCTGGCCAGGATGGTGGTTCCCTCTGCTGAGGTTTGGCAGGGATTGCACCTATGAATATGCCTCCTCGTCTTTCTTGGTGAGTGTGACACAGCAACCTAGCACCTACACTTAGACTCAAACAGATGTCCTTAGAGATGTCCACTCTAACAGACATACACACAGACTCACACATTCATGCCCATACTCACAGACTCACTTGCACACATTCACTTTCACACACAGACACACTGGCAGAGACACACTCACCCACAGACCAATGCATACTGACAGACACTGGCATGCGCAAATGCATATATTTACACAAATCCACACACGTTTATACCCTCTGATGGCAAACTACTTCCATGCAAATTGTAAGCATGCAAATGGGTCTGACTGTCTCATTGGACTGAGTGTGTAATTTACATGGACTGCTGTGGTCAAGCCTAGATATATACTGCACACACTTCCTCTTTTCCCAAGTGGGGTGATTTTAAAGAACCATTCATAAGAAACATCCATGAATGCATCGGTCCTTGTTTCTACAGACACAGCTTTACCTTTTCTGGACACACTATTTCTTATCAGGATTTCCTAAACAGCCAGCACAGTGGCTCCACACATTTCCATTGTATTTGCTATTTTGGGAAGCACAGAGTGGGTTCAGGTGCTTGGGGAATGTGTGTTATATGCAGAGTGTATGGCGTCCTTATAAATGGCCACAGCGCCCTCACGTCCTCAAACACTAAGGCACAGCCGTACTGCCAACATCCTCAGGACCTCACCAGTGTTCTGCACCACAGGGGTTCCAGGACTGCACCCCGAAGAGAGAGGCACTGCCTATCCCAAGACATGGCTTTTAAATGTCCCCCGTGTGTGCTTCTGTAGCAGCCTTCCTCATTTCAAAAGCCCTGTTCACCACCTGCAGTGACACACTTCCTCCTGGCTCCGGGGATTCTAAGTTAATGACAGGTTATTGTCTACATCGGATTTCTCTAAAGAGGCAAGATATTTTTCTTTTTTTTAAAAATTATTTCATTTTAAATTTCGTGTTTATTTGTGGGAGCGCCCGTACATATGTGCACGAGCTCATGGAGGCCAGAGAAAGACATTGGATCCTCTCTAGAGCTGGAGTTACAGATGGATGAGAGCCAGCTGATGTGGGTACCAGGAACTGATCGGGAGGTTTCCGGAAGAGCGGTGGAGCACTTAACCACTGAGCCATCTCTCTAGCTCTCACGATACTTTTTTTTATTATAGTATTTTATTTTATTTTTGGTCTCAAGGTTCATGCTGTTTTTGTAGAAGGCTGGACATGCACCTTGCACACACTGTCACTCCTCCGAGGACAGCTGTCGTAAAGAGACTTCTTTCAATGCTTTGTTATTTCTCTGTGGACCCTGGCTGTGAAGCACTACTTCTGAAGGTCACTTGGAGACCTTGCCCATGTAGATGGGCAGAAGATGGAATGTCGTGAGGAAATTCCAAAAGGATATTCACAAGTTATCACAGCCATGTGTACAACCGAGCGAGAGGCTGACTAACAGCCCGGTTCTGTCACATCGGGCACTTTTACCTGCAGAGTAGAAATCACCTCCTCTCCCAGCTCCTTGGTGGACACCAGGTAACGGGCCATCTCAGGGTTAATGATCCTGTCTTCTTTCTCCCAGCGGACGATAATGGGCTTCTCCCCGTGTGCTGTGCAGCTCATCTCCTTCTTTTGACCCTGAGTAGCCAGGGTAGTGTTGGGGTAAGAGGTTATCATGGCAGGAACTAGAAAACCAAAGAAGACAGTCCTTGCTCAGCGTAGTCCTGATTCTCCTGCCACCACACTGGGCTAAGTGATGCTTAAGAGACACTCCTTTGAAATAAATACGAAATAAAAGTTCAAGAAACTGCTGAGCAAGAACCAAGAGGAACAACAGAAAGGCGGGTGTCAGGAAAACAAAGCTTGAGGAACCGGGGCCAGGGCAGAAATTGCCTTTTGCATGTTCATACCCAAAGGGCTGCAGTTCCACTCCAAGCCTGTTGGGGTCAGATGTGAACCAGGGCTCATGGCCTATGTCACCAAAGCACACAGACACATGTTGGTTCTTCAGCCTTCAGGAGGAAACCTTGTTTGTCAATTTACAGCAGTCCTTGTAATTACTTCTCACACTTTTCATGGCTCACAGCTCTGACAAGCTTGGCAATCACTATCAAATCTTTCCCGAGGACCTCAAACCTGCCCTCCTTCTGTGACTTAAAACAGAGGCCCATCCCCAACTTACTGAAAAAAAAAAAAAAAAGACAACCTTCTATCATGAACCTTTGCATTTCCTTCCTTCTATTCAAATATAATCTGTAGGTTTCTGTACTTAGCAATGGGTGACATCAGATTCCACTCTCATCTGTGCAAACAACCTGGGATTCTGGCAGCCTATTTTAAAATGTATCTTCCTGAATTCCTATCCCAAAGTTTCAAGAAAAATCAGAAGGAAAACATGGGACAAAACCAAAATGAATCTGGAAAACTACAAGCAATATGGGATTGGTGCTTTGGTTATCTCAGAGTTGTCATGGTATTGGTGCTTTGATTGTCTGAGAGGCAGAGAGTTCGGACTCAGACTTCCTCACCCAGATGTCGCAAGGCCTTCACCTTTAGAGCAAATGAGAAAAAGTCAAATGAAACCCTAAGAGGAAAGGGTACAAACTCCCTTGGCTTGTGCTACACAGGCAGAGAAAAGGCATCTCAAAACCTGTCACTTGCCCAGCCTGACCTAGATCTGCAGTAAACTCATGCTGGAGAATTAACATGGGATGACTTTCCTTTGGTAATAGATTTGGTGAACGCAGTACAAAGCGAACAAGAACACCCCCTGGGTGGACATGACTTTCCTCCTGCTTGATCCATTCTTTCAGATAAAGTGGCCATGAAGTCTCACACCACTGTACAAAGCAACATGTACAATGGTGAGCCAGCCCCCTAATGACTCAAGATAACAGGAAGATCAGATGAAATTGTGAAATATCTAGGCAAAAAAAAAAAAGAAAGAAAGAAAGAAAGGCATATTTAAAAACACAGGAAAGGAATACAATGTCTCCAAAGGGACCAGGAATCTTTGGAAACTATCAGAAACAAATCCACATGTTACCGGCATGTTCCTCCATTTCTTCAATCCCAGGGAGAAAGACCCCTCCAGTGTTTCTAAGATCAAACTTAAATTTGTGTCACTCCAAGTTTCATAAGCTTTCAGGAGCCTCATCACTTGGCTTTCTGTGGAAACAGGGGCTCTGCAGATATAACTAGTGAAGGCAAGGGTTACCTGCAGTGTTACCTCTGCAATGAATGCTTCCACACAAGGCTATAACCTGAACTTTCAGTGGAACACGAGTTTGGCGGGAGGTTGGCTCTATTCAACAAATATGTCTGTGTTACCCAATGCACACATGTCTCATGTCTATATCATACTAATTACACATCCAAATACACACATGTCATATGCAGTAGATAGATGAATATATAATGTACAACCTGGAAAGGCTTTCACAGAGTTGAATGATCCCAGGTTACAACAATTTCTAACTAGCATTACTTTATTCTACAGCGATTCCTTCTGCATAGCTCCAGTAACTCCAGTTTGTCTGCCTCGAGGTCTAGCCTATCACTGACTTACATTGCAGTTTAAAATTTATTAGCTTTTAAAATGATTATTCTCTCTCTCTTCTCTCGCTCTCTCTCTGTGCCACACTGTGTGTATGTGTGTGTGTGTGCACGTGCACGCACACACATCATGACACATATGTGGAGGTCAGAGGACAACTGGCAAGAGTTGGCTCTCTTCTTCTACCATGTAGAGCCCAGGAATCAAGCTCAGGCCATTGAGCTTGGCAGCAAATGCTTTGACCTGCTGAGCCACCTTTCAGGCCTCCACACTTCTTTCTCAGGCTGTGATGAGCTTTACTGCACACCGTGTGGGAGACGTGTTTCAACAAACCACACAGCTTGGAATTTTGACTCACTGATATTATTCTGCCAGGGGTGTTCCTCGTTTTCAGTCATATTTCTCTTTTGAGTGAGAGTCCCATCAAAATGGGGCCTTTAATTATTGTAATGAAGCCAGCATTTAGTCAGAAACACTCAGCTAGCCTATGCTTCCCTATCCTGGTCAAAAGGACCCATTTGTTTTAATGAGCCATTACCATGGCTTCTTTGCAATGTTGATGTTTGAAGGCATGGCGACCTTTTCACTTGTCACAATCCTGGGCACCCAGAGATGACAGCATGTCAGCGCAGCTATGCTCTCTGCCATGATTCTTGAAGCATCACAAATGGATGGGGTCATTTAACAGGGATTGGTACCACGGAGAAGCTTGAGAAAACCACTAGCCTCAGAGCAAATCCAAACCCGGGATGGCTTTGGCTAAAGCTGTGTGCTACGTGCTTTCCTCTAAAATTACTCATTAAGGCAGGTGCTGTTTTACATCAGGAGAAACCGGTTTGTAAGCTTTGCTCATTAGCCACGGTGCTACCCCACAGCTCCTGTAATTCTTAGCAAGTCTGCATTCTTGTGTTATGTTAGGAGCATCTTCTGACCTACTTTCTTATAGCTTAAAGATTCAGCCATGCAGGGTTGCTGCAGCCCCTGGCCAGGGAGAGTGATCAGGCATCTCTCTGCCTATCTCACAACACAGTGACACGGATGACCTCCTTAATTTGACACTGGCAATGGTGAGGGTATTCGTACCATTGAAATGGGTAAATGCTAGAAAACTGGCCTTTCTTCACCCCCTCCTATTAGCAGCTAATTATTAAGACACTTATGAAAATACTATTTGAGACAGTACTTCTCACTCTAGGTAATGACTTTCAAATGATTCAACTCTCCAGCAGAGAGACTAGGCAAGCTCAGAATCCACAAGCTTCATTCACATCTTGGTTATCATTCCTTCTGCCTTGCAAAGAAGAAAAGAGAAAGCTGGAGAGGAGTGGCTGTCAACATTTCCAACTCAAGTGTCATCCAAGGTGTGACCCAAATGGGTCCCATTCAGAACCATCAGATCACCATGGAACCAAGGCAGGGGGCTCATAGGGAGTCTGCGTGGGAAGGGGAAGGGAGGAGGTGTTCTGAGTCAGGAGCATACTTAAAAATATTTAAAAATTTATGCACACAGATGCTTTGCGCGCATGCACATCTCTCTACCACACACATGCCAAGTGCCCATAGAGGCCAGTAGAGGTCACAGAATCCCCTGGATCTGTAGTTATTGATGATATGAATTGCCATGTGGGTGCTGGGAAGTGAACCTCAGTTCTCTGGAAGAGGAGCCAGTGCTCTTAACTGCTGAGCCATCTCTCCAGCATGAACGCATTTTTGAAACTACTTATTCAACCTTTTATTTTTAAAATATACTCAAACTCAACATTTCATCATCTTAAAATTTCAAAGACAGAATGTCAAGAAACTAAAGATCCTTTGCCAGATTCACAGTCATGCACAGGTTTTATGATTTATGTTTGCTATTATTCCTTCAGAAAACCAACATTTGTCACATATGTGATTGTCACTCTTCTATTCCAGTTCCTCTTAAGTGAAAGCCTGAATCAGCAAGCATCTCAAAGATAGAGTAGAAGTGGTCCTCGAGCACCTGGCTGCTTTTAAGAGGCAACAGAGGGAGCCTTGAGGTACCCAAGTAGTTCTGGGAAAGACGGTCCCAGACCCTTTTTGTACATGTAACATCAAACAAAAACATGACTGAAGAGCTTGGCCCCAACCTCATGCAGCACCGTGTTCCGAGTTGTGTGGTCAAGCCTGACGGCCCGGGGTCTCCATTCCTCTACTGACTCCAGAAAGGTGGATGCGATCAAATGTTCTGACTGGTGACTTGTTTCATCAGTGACCAAAATATAAGGCAGAAAAAAATTGTGGGAAGACAGCCCATTGTTGTGGGGAGGGTGGCCAGCCCATCATAGTGATGAGGGGTGGACAGCCCATCATAGTGGGGAGGTGGACAGCCCATCATAGTGGGGAGGGTGGACAGCCCATCATAGTGGGGAGAGTGGACAGCCCATCAGAGTGGGGAGGGTGGACAGCCCATCATAGTAGGGAGGGTGGACAGCCCATCGTTGTGGGGAGGGTGGCCAGCCTATCATAGTGGGGAGAGTGGACAGCCCATCATAGTGGGGAGAGTAGACAGCCCATCATAGTGGGGAGGGGGGACAGCCCATCATAGTGGGGAGAGTGGACAGCCCATCGTTGTGGGGAGGGTGGCCAGCCCATCATAGTGGGGAGGTGTGGACAGCCCATCATAGTGGGGAGGGGTGGACAGCCCATCATAGTGGGGAGGGGTGGACAGCCCATCATAGTGGGGGAGGGTGGAACAGCCCATCATAGTGGGGAGGGTGGACAGCCCATCATAGTGGGGAGAGTGGACAGTCCAGCAAAGTGAGGAGGGGTGTCCAGCCCATCATAGTGGGGAGGGGTGGACAGCCCATCATAGTGGGGAGGGGTGGGCAGCCCATCATAGTGGGGAGGGTGGACAGCCCATCATAGTGGGGAGGGTGGACAGCCCATCATAGTGGGGAGAGTGGACAGTCCAGCAAAGTGAGGAGGGGTGGACAGCCCATCATAGTGTGGAGGGGTGGACAGCCCATCATAGTGGGGAGGGTGGACAGCCCATCATAGTGGGGAGGGTGGACAGCCCATCATAGTGGGGAGGGTGGACAGCCCATCATTGTGGGGAGGGGGGACAGCCCATCATAGTGGGGAGGGGGGACTGCCCATCATAGTGGGGTAGGGTGGACAGTCCAGCATAGTGGGGAGGGTGGACAGTCCAACATAGTGGGGAGGTGGACAGTCCAGCATAGTGGGGGGGTGGACAGCCCATCATAGTGGGGAGGGTGGACAGCCCATCATAGTGGGGATGGTGGACCACAGCTTTGTGGCAGATAGTTGTCCTCACAGCAGTAGATAGAAGCAGAGAAAACTGCTGGAACCTTCAAAAGGCTGCTCCTTGTGACCCACTTCTGCCAGGCCCTATACCATAATGACTTCATAGGCTTCAACGTAGCTCCATGAGGGTCTGGTGAGATGGTTCAACAGATGAGGGTATGTGCTGCCGAGCACAGGCTGGGCAATGCCCACATCCCATGGTAGCCCGGCTTTCTCCTGGACCCTTCACTCCTCTCTCGCCCTTTCCTTTCCTTTCCTTCCTCCCTCGCTTCCCCTTTCTTCTTCTCAGTTATCTCTCCCAGAAAATTCCTGTGTGCATGGTCACAAGTTTGTAAGTGTGCTGTGTGCTTCGAACTTCTATCTGCAGGAATGCTGCTGCTGTAGGGACCTGCAGTGTTTGTCCTCAGTGTCCAGCTTGTTCTGCTGGGCACAACATCCTCAGGTTTTATCTGTATTTACTGTATATGTCAGAAGTGTCTTCCTTTAAAAGCAGAAATAATATTCAACAAAAGCTAGACCATACTTCCTGTCAACAGACATTTTGGGGCTGGTGAACAATTTCCTGTGATTCTTGATGGACAAAACATTATTGTTTTAAAATCCCACAGGAAGAACTGCTTGAGGAAAACAGACCAAAGTTCTTTAAAGCCTCCCCTCTAACTGCTCAGAGGCCAAGCAGCTCCTCCTGGTTTGGAGCTTCAGTCTCGGCCCCATTCCTGATTCTGGTCTCTGAGAACAAAGAGGCCCATAGCTCCCTGGACTCTTATGACAATTAATGAGATTATGTCAGAGGCTCTGCCAAGAGGTGTCTGAAGAAAGGCCCTACAGAATCCTAGGCCGTGATTTTCACTGCTTCAGGGTCATCAATGCCTCCTGCCCAAATCCTTATTGTTCATAAAAGTTTATAGCGAGTGAGGGCTGCCTACTGGGCAGCTCTAATCCCTATAAAGAAAATGATTTCCTCCCGCCAGGAATTAATAAATTCTCAGCCACACTGAAACACCTTCTCGGCTGGGTTATTATACTTATATAATGAAGTTACTTTGATTACAGTCATTAATCAAGGCCGTGTTTCTGAGTTAGGGTGGGCTGTATTTGACACTGCGCTTTAACAGGAGAGACAAACACCCCACTTTCTGGCAGCGGCGCCGGGCGGCTGACGTGATTAAACCCGTCAGCGCAAGGACAAGGACACTCAGGTTTCACTTCACATTCACTCTGAAGTTGCTTCTTGTCCGTTATTGAAGAAATTTGATTTATTTTGCATGACAAGCACGAATATTAACCAGGAGATATTAAAACAGTATTTTTTTTTTTCCATTCACAAGGAGATGGAGCGATCCATTTCTTCCTGATATATATATTTTTTCTTTCCTGTCTGGTCATGTATATATAGATACTCTGTTTTTGCCTAACAGAAAAAATCAGTAATTAGAGGAAAGGAAGAGATTAGTAAATAGACTTGCATTTCCTGCTGAAGCGATAGTAAAAATTAACGGGAAAATTGTCATAGTCCATGGCTTTACGCAAATGAATGAGGGTTAGGTATTGATTAGAAACGGGCCACGGATGGGGCTTCAATCCATCTTCTGGACCACGGCGCTCCCTCCCACATTCGCCAGATAGCCAACAGGATATGCTGATGCAATGGCTCATCACTCCGAAATCAGATTACAGGCTATATCTTGGGTATGGCCTTCCATCACCGGCTGCAGAGAAGCCCACTATGACGTCATCAGGATACTCAGGCCATCTGCAGGACCATGAGAAAGAGAGCTGTCTAGCTGGTGCTGACCCTCCTCCAGCTTGGAAATGGATTTTTCTCTCAGCTACTTTTGTCCTCATCAAGTATTCTGATACAGTTTTCAGAAAGCAAGCACAGTTTCCATGGAAACAGAGCCAGTGGTTTGCAGGTCTCGGGGATGGACACAGTGAATCATGGGGCTCCAGGCTGCACCTGGCTTTTGGGAAGGTGCTTCACATGTACATGCTTTTCGTTGTGGAGAAACACAGATGATGAACCCTCAGCCTCATTAAGAACACTGGCTGGTGATCTATACCACAATTCTTTACTGCTTTGCTGCCTGGGCACCTGGCCCTGGGGCTCCCTGGAGACAGAATACAGGCAATCTCCCTCTCTCAGGAATCCCAGGGGCTTTCTCCACCTGCAGAGTCTTGTCTAGGAAGGGCCAGTCCCTAAGTCTTCTGTCTCTTTTGCCTTTTTTATACATTTCATAGTATTTTTCTAAATTTCAGAAATTGTAAAGCCGTTCTGACCACATCTGGGCTCTGTCTGTGTCAATATCCAGACTGTCCTCTCCACTTACCCACTAACTGATGTTTCTGCTAACTGCAGAGGAGGCTGGTGTGCTTGCATGCGATGCCCACCTTTATATTGCTATTTACTGAGCACCTTTTTCAGCTGACTGTACCGGCACCACAAGGATGATGGTTGACGCCTATGCTCACAGTGTTTATAGGCATTCAGTCTTTTATAGTGACTCCAGGAAGTAGACACTGATGTTCCCTGAATTCTGCGAATCAGAACCCGAGGCCCAGTCAGGCCCACTGTTCCAGGTCCTAGAGGCAGTTGAGAGCACAGGGAGGAGAATTGTAATCCACACAGCTGGCACTTTTCCCACCTGGGTATGAATTCACAAACGATGCAGGGTAGCCTTGCCTGGTTCTGAATCGCTTATAAAATAGCACCACACTCCCTGCAGTATTCTGTGACTTGCTTTATTTTAAAATTTTATGTTATGAGTGTGTGTGTGTGTGTGTGTGTGTGGTGTACATGTGTGCACATACCTGTGGAGGACAGAGGTTAGCTGTCTTGCTTAGTGGCTGTCCCCTGTGTGTTCATGCAGCCTCTCTCTGTGAACTCGTAGACCACCAATGTGGCTAGGGTAGCTGACCACTTTGCTGTGGGGATCCCCTGTCTTCACACCTGAGAGCTGGCTTACTGGCAGAACGCCACACTCTCCCGCCATTGACATCGGTGTCGTGGATCTTAGCACCAGTTTTCAGGCACTTCACCTACTGGGCCATATCCCTACCCTGGTCTTCAGACTCTGAGCACTGCTGGGGTAAAGCGTAGTCTTTTATTCGTGAGTTGCCCTGGGGTCGGGTAGTTGGAGAGCAGTTTCCAGTCACGGTCAGTGAGTATCTTCAAAGTTATAACTATGTACTTTTTGAAGAGTCCTGTGAAAACTTCTGGCTCCTTAGTCATGTATGCTATTATTTCGCTTGTTTAAAAACCTCAGTTCTCGAGAAGTAATTCTGAGCTGTAGTGTTGAGAATTACCTGAGAACTTTCTAGAAATGGGCATTCCACATGCCCCACCTCCAAGCAACGTGAAGAAAGCCTCTAGTGTTACTGAACTTGCTGAAGCAGGGCAGACACTGCCTAGGTCTGTTCCCTCCATGGAGGCCAGAGTCTGGCTCTAGCCAGCACAGGAGCTGCGATCGAAGAGCTGAATGCAAGGCCCCTCCAATTCACAAGCTATAAACCTAGGCTATGCCCTGATCCTGTTCTTCCTCATCTGTCACATGAACACAACGACGTCAGTGCGTCCCTCCACACAGACACCAGGGATGTCCTCCAGTCTTACGTCCCTGGCTGCTGTTCCTAACTCTGTCATACACTGTTCCACTACAAACACATTTTAGATGAGTACGTACAGAAGCGAAGACTCCAGGGAAAAAGAAAAGCCATGTGCAAGTGATAGCTCTGTGTGTGTGTGTGTGTGTGTGTGAGACACGTGTGTGTGTGTGTGTGTATGTGTGTGTGTGCGCGCATGTGTGTGTGTGAGCACGTGTGTGTGTGTGTGTGCACGCACGTGTGTGTGTGAGCACGTGTGTGTGTGAGCACGTGTGTGTGTATGTGTGTGTGTGTGCACGCACGTGTATGTTGTGAGCACGTGTGTGTATGTGTCTGTGCACAGTGTGTGTGTGTGTGTGCTGCTGTACGTGTGTGTGTGTGTAGTACGTGTGTGTGTGTGTGAGTGTGTGTGAGAGTGAGCATGTGTGTGAGTGAGCACATGTGAGCAGGCCAGGTTGACCTCAGGTGTCTTCCTGAGGTCACATGGGAGCTGTGAGCACAAGTACAGGCCACACCTCACATATGTGATGCCCATGTGCACATGTATAAGAACACATGGTACACCATAAAAGAAGAATGAATGATCGTTGTGCAGCTGCTTGCTGCAGCTGCTAGCGGGGCCTGCTCTCACACATATATGCACACATATATTCTCTTGTCAACCCACAGCCATAGTCTTTCTCGAAATAGCTGTCAGAGTCCTCTTGGAAAGCCAGAATGGAAAACCACATTCTTTTACTTAAATTATCATAAAGTCTTCCTCTCAAATTGTATACAAAAACCAAGATGATCTGCATCTCTTTGCAGCATGTATTTGAAAATAAATACATGATCATAGACTTCTTATTTATGAATGTTTTTAAGCCAAGGAATCTCGAAGTTCTCACACAGCTCTGCAAGCTTGCCGGGTCTTGCAGGTTTCATGAGAGGATCCTTGGCTGCTGAGTGTCTGTGGAGACATAAGACACCTGAATGACTCTCTGCAGATAAGCAATCACAGCTTCCTAGGGAGCAGGGAGCTCAGCCTGCTGCACGAGAAGTCACTGCCCTTCCCTTCTTCATTCTGGCGCACAGGGAGGGGGTAGTGGTGGGTGGGGGGGGACTCTGATCAAGTGTTGAAGTACAGTGTTAGCGATATTATAGATTGGAGGCTGTGTGTCCTAGCTTTTGAATAAATGCTAAGAGGAGCATGTGCACGTGTAACACACACACACACACACACACACACACACACAATCTAAAACCGAGGCTCTTCCTTGCACTACATGTAAATCCATGAACCCTGCCATGTGGAACATACTCTCATAATCCGGGCCAGGCAGCATCTCTTCAGTGAGTCCTGTCTGTCAATCATTTTCTCTTGAAAGAAAGACAGAGGAGGAGGGGCTTGTCTGAAAGCACTGCTGTTAATGAGGAGGTGTTTTATGGCCAGGCACTCTCTGGGGAGGAGGGTGCTAGGTTCTAGAGGCCTGCAAAGCCACATGTGCAACTGTCCCTCCCAAGGGAAGCAAGCAGGCACTAATTGAGGGATTGAGGGTTCTAAATGAAAGCAGAAACCGGCTAGGAAGATCGAGTCCCAGCGAAAATGAGGAAAAACGAGCATTGCTGAGTGGTGCATGCTAGGATTCACGTAGCTCTCAAGCACTGTTCATTCATGCTTGGTGTGTGCTCCACACACCCAGAGGCTCTGTCTCGAGCTAAACACCCAGGGAATGCCTGGGGGAGGCACTAGAAACAACGGCCCTCTCTCCTCACCGCTTCTTTGTCTTTCCAGATGAAGGTTAGCACCACATGAGCCTACACGTAGGACCCCACACACTTACACACAAACCAGGGGCATGAGGAACTGAAACAGGCTTCAGTACACTTTGGGAACATTAGATAACACTGCCTTCTCATGAAGAAAGCCCACAGCACTACCCTCTCTATTCTTTGTGTGTGTGTGTGTGTGCGTGCTCCCATGTATATGTACATGTGTGTGGAAGTCAGAGCACAACATTGGATGCCATTCCTCACTTGCCCTGGGTTCAGAGAGAGGCCTTGCCTTAATAAATAAATAAAAATTATTAATAATAAATAAATAAAATAAATAAATAAATAAATAAAATAAAAGTTATTATTAATAAATAATAAATAAAGTGGAGAGAGAGTGAGGATTGTCAGCCTCAGGCCCCCCTTTGCATGCACACCCACATCTGCATACGCGTGTGCACGTGTGCGCGAGGACACACAGACACACACACACACATGCACGCAAAGTACCATCTTTGTACCCCAAAGTCCATTTGCTGAATTTGATCCTATGAAATTGATTACACGTATGTGCACAGTTTATGTGGAAGGGCAACCCGACAACCCATCAGCGATCGCAGGAGCTGTGAAGCACATACAGCACAAGTGTGTATAGGGATTTAAGAAGCTGTCTACACAAGAGAATGCTTGTTCATGTAGGAAACACTGAAAGCTATATTTAAAACTCACAAAAATGACCGTGTGAGATTGGTTGACCTTCCATCCCAGAAGGCAGCCTTTCTCCTTGCTTGCTGTTTCTTTGGCTGTGCTCACATGCCCACGTGACTGTCTTTCTGTGTGGTTCTGGGTCCCATGTAAAAAGATAGGCAGGCAGGATGCATATGTGTTTAACCCCAGTGTTGGGGAGGCTGAGACAGAGGGCTGCTGGGATTTTCTGGCAAGCCAACGAGACTAATTGGTAAGCTTCAGATCAGTGAGAGAGGCTGTCTCAGAGGGGTGGGAGGCCTTCCTGGGGATGACCTCTGAAGCTCTTCCCTGACCAGCACACATGTGCACTTTAAGCACACACACACACTCACACAATATTAAAAAAATAAAACTTATGTCATATATAGAGAATAAAGTGTAAGTGTCCATGCATAGCAAAGTCAAATTTTATTCTGAAACTTCATGCTCATGTTGGCTGGGGAGATGACTTGGTTGGTAGATGACTTGCCTGCCATGAAGTACGAGGACCCGAGCTTGGTCGAAAGCACCTCTGTGAAAAAGCGAAGTGCACCCTGCACTTGTAACCCTGGGAAGTAGAGGCAGGAAGGCCCCAAAGGCTCTCTGCCAGCCAGCCTAATGGAACCATGAGCCCCAGGATTAGTGAGAGGTCCTGTCTCACAGAACAGGTGGAGCTGGGGAAGACAGGGCATTAAACTCTTGCCTCCACATGTGCATGCACACTTATGTGGATATATCCACCCACATACCAGCGCACACAGGGAGCATGTAGACATACATGTAAAGGATATTTATAAGTTCTGTCCTCTCCAACCCGTCTTGTTGAGGAAGTTTATTTTTAGTTGTCTTTCTTTAAAACAATTGTTTGTGTACACTGTTGGAAAAAGGGATACACAGGCCTTGGTATTTTGTACTGTCTGCAGGTGTTGGGTTTCTGTGGGGGATGTTTGATTGCTTATGATCTGCACATGGTATCAGCAGAACACCTGAGGAGCTCTGAACTGATAAAACACCTGAGGTCAGAGGCGTGGGGTTCCATGGTCGATGGAGTATGGGGCTGGCCAGGACAGTGGTTTCCTCTGCTGAGGTCTGGCAGGGCTTCCACACATGAAAATACCTCCGTGTTGTCCTCGGTGACCCGCCCGGTAAATGTATACTACTACACTGTCTATTTATGTATAATCTATATCACACAAGGATAAAGAAGTGAAATTGAAATGTCTTAAAAGAGACTGTACAACATATGATATTCAATTTCTACCTTATATTTTTTCCTGGATTGCCTGAATCCTTTATAATAAACACATATCTTTTCCCCAGACAGAAAAATCAAAACTATCTTGCTTATGGAACAAAACAAAGCAAAACAAAAAAACCCTTAAGTCTGATGGCGCACGCTTAAATTCCTGATTAAAAAAAAAAAATGAAAAACAAAAATGCCCTGGTTTGAATTCACATACATGATGACCTCCTGACAGGCACACTGAAGTGGCTCCTAGACCCGGCTAGCTGCTCCTCAGCAGCCCGTGCCCAAGGTGAATAAGGTACACCCACCATCAAATGTCAGCAAACCTCCTGAGGACACACAGAACTGCAAACGGCTTTCCCTGGGGTCGGGGACTTCTCCCCAAGGAGCTTAGGCTGCAGCATTCACTCATTGCTGGACGACTAGTTCGGCAGCGAGAGGTGGGAAAGATCTGGCTTACGCGGAAAGGGAGCTTTCAAGGGTGTGAAGGGCGTTTCCAGGCGTTTCCAATTGGGCATGCCAGGCAAGGCAGCTGCAGGCAGCTGCAGGCAGCAACTGCCCACTCTCCACTGCCCACGCTCCAGAGAACCGTGGCTGGCGCAGGAAGCTCCCTTCTGACTGGAAAGAAGTAAAAATCCCTCGGCACAAATAGATCCAAAGACAAGGTCTGAGCTACTGGGACTTCTTTTGGGAAGCTTGGAGAACAAAGGAACTGACGGCTAGATGGACGGTGCTATTCTGAGACCTGCAATCAAGATTAATTGTAGGGGTGATGTTCTGTGGACTCAGAGAGGCTGCCTTAGCCACTTGGACAATGAGCGATTTTGCCCCACATCCTCTGTTGCTGGGGACCTCTGAGTTGGTTGCTATGGTGGTTGAAGCGCATCTGATCCTGCCTTGACTACAGCCATGCCAGGAGGTTGCTAAGGAAGCAGAGAGGGGAGGACTAGTAAGAAGGCTGGGTGGGGAGTGTGGCTGATCCCAGAACCCTGCCTGCGGGGTTCCTGACCTTACACTCTGAAATTTGAGGAGCCCTTGTGTTTGGGTTGGGTCTTTGGTCTATTGTTTGTTTTGAGACAGGGTCTAACTCTGTAGAACCGGTCTTCCAAGTGTTGAGATCACGGGAGTGACAACCATGCCTAGCCTGTCTGGGCTATTCTAATGATCATTCTGAAACCCAGATTACCCGCTCCAAAGTTTTCTTTCTTACTCCCCAAACCCAAAAGACATTCCAACTGGTCAGCGGGCTGTCACGTGGCCCACATGAACTCCCTCGCTCTCACTGGCCCAGTGTCCCAGGCTCAAGTATGGGTGGGTTCTTGGGCCCACAGCCAGTCAGTGATTCAGAATCTTTCCAATTAGACATGTCCTTCAGGATCCACGGCTATCACTCTAGCTCAAGTCTCAGTTGGCAAGCCTGGCTGGGCTGTGCCTCTCCTGGCTTCAATTTCTAGGCCTCAGCCAAGCTCAGATCCCTGAACCACCATCTCCCCCTTTGGCATCTTCCATTGCAATGCCCACGGGCACATTGCTATCCACCAGGACTCAGTACCTTGGACTGTGATCACAGAGACATTTTCATCCCGCTGTAACCGTGTCTCAGTGACCAACTTCCCCTCCCTCTACCCAGCCACCGACCTCCCCTGGGGAGATCTCCAGTACTTTTCTCTGGGCCACACTCAGTGCAGTGCAGTCTAGGAGAGAATTCTCCCTGTCCAGGCATTTTTAACCAGCCCCGTCTGGCCTTGTGAAAAATATCTGTTTCTGGAGTGTAAATGCCAGTGGTCAGCTGGTGGTCAACTCATATTCTATCTCTTTCTTCACCTTTCTCTGTTCTTCTGTCTTCTCTGGGGTCCTAGACATTTAATGAACAGATCCATCTGTGATCTTCTGGCATTCATTTTATTTTTATTATTCTTTTTAGAAACACAAGTCTTACAGGAAGTTGCAAAGCTACTGTGGAGTCTTGCACATTACCCAGCTCTCTAATATTGTGATTTATATGAAGTTGTGACATAATATTAGAGCAGGAAATTAGCATTAGGACACTACCCTTCCAAGCTGCGTTCATGCGTATGTATATGTGTGCATGCTGTGTGTTCATGTGTATATGGTGTGTTTGAGTATTTGTGTGTACATGTGTGTCTCTATATGTATCATATAAAATCCTGTATAACTCCATCCCATTAAGGTCAAGGAACACACAGATGTTCCATTGCCTCAGAACTCTTAGGACCATTGGTATTTGTGCTCAGCCTCATCCCCACCCTGTCTCTGTACTCTGGAAATTGCCCATTTAATTCCTGGAACACTTTGTAAATACAACTTCTTGAGGTTAACTCTTTTTAAAAATTATATTTTTGTTTATGGGTGTTTTGCCTGCTTTGATGTCTGTATACCAGGTGCATGTCTGGTATCCACAGGAGCCAGAAGAAGGCATTGGATCCCTTGGAACTGGAGTTACAGAAGGTTGTGAGCTGTTATGTGGGTGCTAGGAATCAAACCTGGGACCTCTGGGAGAGTGGCCATTGTTCTTAACCACTGAGGCATCTCTCCGGTACTGGGGTTTTTAAAAACTTTTTAAAAGCTAACACAATGTTCTAAAACCTATTTCATTTATTTCCCCAATAAAACAGTCTTTTTATCGCTGAGCAGGGGGAATCCATTATATGAAAAGCCCAGAGATTGGGTCTTTTGCAAGTTTGGGCTCTTGTGGGTAAATGTTCTATGAACATTCCTACACAGGAATGTTCTTGAGGACACAAGTTTTCAAATTTCTGGGATAAATGCCTAAGAGTTTAACTGATATGTCACACAAAACATGCACGTGTCATTTTACAGGGAACTGTCCAGTGGATTCCAGAAGGGTCAGGACACTTCACATTGCCACCAGCAGGATTTGAGATCCAGCCATGGTCTCCACATCTTTGCCAGAATGGAACATTAAAGTTGGCTTTTATTTTAACTATTTTCATAAGTGTATTGTAAAATATTTCATTTTAATGTGTACACCTGTCTACTAATAAGCTAATGTGTGGGTCATAATCTCAAAGGCAGCAATGCTTTCTGTGTGTGTGTGAGAGGGGGGGGGGGGGGGGAGAGGACATATGTGTTGATCTCTCTCTCTTTCTCCCTCTCTCTCTCTCCCTCTCTCTCTCTCTCTCTCGTGGGAGACAGAAATTCTGTAGATTCTTTTGCAATGGAGGAAGATTATTCAAGTCAGAGAATAAGCCATCAGCCCGCCAAGTGTGGAATCTGGCTGCCAAGGGTGGCTTCCTGTAACTGGACCAAGACAAACACGGAAACAGATAAAACTGCAGTCCTGTGTTTGAACAGAACATAGAGTTAGTGACAGTTGACTTGAGAGCTACATCTGAGCCAGACATCCTGCTTCTAATGTACAATAATTGAAGCTTCCACGTGCATGCACGTGAGTCTGCAGTTTTCACTAGGGTTTTCGTCTTTAATATTGGATAGTTCATGTTATTTCTTCTTTGCTGATTACATCATCTAAGCCTTTAGTGCCCTGCTTTCCATTCTGTCGGTTAATCTGCCAAAAGTTGAGACAAATCCTCCAATATACTGTCTTCAAGAAGATCTTTCTTATTTTAAAACTTTAAAACATTACATTTTTTCGCAATGATATTTCACGCAGGTCAAAATAAACTGAGATATTTTATTCTTACCCTGTTGTTTCTCTCAGATTCTACTCAAGTGTGAGACTTTCATGGGTGCCCACTGAGCCCCCTTTCTTGTGTATTTTTTTCTAACAGTTCTTTACAAGATATGAGCAAGGGCACACAAGTAACACTTACTGTATTTTTGGGCCTTGTGATTGGCTTTCGAGGCCTTTTAGTATGGAGTATCTTCTGCCCATTTGGCGAAAGTGGGATCACTGTCCTGGGTGGGATACAGTTACTTTCTCCCCAAACCCTGTTGCACTGAGAATAAAGACGGTGCTGCCTGTTCTTGTGTTTGTACATTTCACGCGAACTTTGTTCAACACCTCAAAGAAAGAGGCTTTCTTCCCAAGGCAGGGTATGTCAGACGCGGCAGGTCCTCTGAGCTCAAAGGGAGACCCTATTCTTTGAAGTCTTGAAGCATGGGAGTCTCTCAAGTTCTGCACCAAAGGTGGAGGCAGAGGGGGAAGCAACATCACCCTCTCTGCCTGAAGGGCATGAAGCAGTGGACATCTTTCTGAGACTTCCTGTAACAGTGCTGCTATCTCTCTGTGTCTCTGTCTCTCTGTCTCTCTGTCTTCCCTCCCTTCTCCCTCCCTCCACACACTTTCTTTCTACACCATAACACCAGCATTATTTGGGTTGGATAGAGCCGCAGAGCTCCATGTTGCAGACCTGGACTGAGTCTCTTCAGATGACAAGGCCTTCAGTTCTCTCAAACCAGCTTCCTCAGAGATCATGGTGATGAGTGGGGTCCCTATGTATTCCTAGTTTACAGAAGGAGTACACAGACACATTTTGCATTTTTGTATTGATTAATATTTCATATATTTTTAACTAATTAGAAAATCTTTCATGCATATAAGAGGAGAGAGTAGGACAGTGAACACTGTGCCCTCATAAACACCTAGCATCATAGGACCCCAGCCGGGCCTTACTCACCTGCTATCCTACCCTTAGGATTTTGTTGCGATATCAGGACCGTGTGGTCTGGACAAGGCAGTGAGAAGCCTCGCAAACAACAAAGGTCTTCTTTTCGTGTGCTCTGTGTGCTCATGATAAACCGGCTGAGGCTGGTCACATGTTGACCCACATTCTCTAATGACAAGCACAGTGATGCAGAGTCCAGATTCTATTCCTTCAGAGGACTCTTTACAAGTTACGTGTAGTGTGTGTGCCTGCAGGCTCATGTTTCCAAATACAGATGTGCACATGTCACAGCACACGTGTAGGGTAAGAGGAAACATCAGGTGTCAGTCATCTTCCACCTTGTTGGATACAGGGTCTCATTCAAAATGCTGCATATTTTCTTCTAGTTTGTGTCCCATCATTTCCAGGGATCATGTTCTTCACCCCAGAAGCATGGGCATAAGACACGACAGATGAGTGTTCTGGTGATAAGGGAAGGGGCTTGCCCGTTTTGGAAGCCCCCCATTCCCTGTGCATTCACAGGGCTGGTGTCGGGCACAAGTCTTTATAGTCCTTTAGTGAAACGGCTTTGCCAGTGGCTTTTACCAAGGCTTACATGGAGGTCACTCCCACTACAGACTGTGACTTCTTTCCTATTTGCACACATGGAAGTATCTGTAGGAAGGGAGCTGGTGATCACAGGAAATCCGCACTTGCTAGGACTTGGGTAGGATTCTATGAAGATGGGAGCTCAGGACGCCACTGAAGATTATTCTAGAAACTAAGAAGTGCCACCAAGATCCTGGCTCAGAGATGGGAGAGGAGAAACCAGGGCCGGGCTGGCTAAGACTTTCCCTCTGAAATGAACTTGAGTCCAGGCCAGCACCCCAAGGCATTCCCTCACAGGCCCTCCTGTCACTGAGGAAAGACCTAAACGAACCCAGGTTAGCTTGTTCCATTTGCCCTCACAGACATTTATTTTGTGGGTTGGTCAATACATCACCAGTCTCTCACTAGCTCTGCCGTAGGCATGGCCTCTTCCATGTGGGTTATGAAGATAACGATTACCTAGGTGATGTCCCTGGGCCTTGGGAGTCGCTTCTGGTAAGAGCACGAACTCGGCCCTTGGGCTTACAGGCACACAGTAGGTTGACTGGGACAGGATGAAAAAACATTCGGTCTTCACATTGTACCTCTCTCCTTTGTAGCCTGAGCCTTGGGGCTAAGGGAACCTACCAGCTGCTGTGACCTGGAACACTAGCTCATGAAGGGAACAAGAGTAAATGGGACATGAGTAAGTAAGGAAGCTTCACTCCCTGGAGGTTCTCTACCCTTTCCTGAAAAAAAAAAAAAAAAACAAAACAATGTGGATATTTCTCCCCTCTATCAGTCTCTCTCCATCGCTGTTCCAGGCAAGCCTGTGATTCCTCAGCACCCCGCAGTGGGGAGGCTAACTGGAGAGCTGACCCTTGGCACTCTCCCGTCTTCTGTCACTTGGTGTTTGAGATGCTTTATCAAGCAATAGCATGACTAGCCCTCTTCTCAGTTACACTCACTGTCATGGCTCCCACCTTCAGGGCCTTTCAAATACCCTTTCTGAACAAGGGTGCCAGCTTTGAGAAGGGGGGCAGGAAGCTGATGCTCCCACTCTTTCAGTATCTTTTACTCTTTCCTGGCATCCAGAGAGCCTTCTCCCAGGTACCGGGGCCTGCTGCGGTACTGTCAGTCACTGTCCCCGTGGACTTCGGTCCCTAGGCAGACAATAACCAGGCAGGCCACGGCAACCAGGAAGAGGAGGGGAGTATCTGTTCTTTCTCTGGTGAGCTCAAGTGGCTAGCACCCAGCTCTGCCTGGATGGAAAATGCTGTCTCCTGTCCAGCTTGTCACATGTGCCAACCATCCTGGCCATCAAAGGAAGATAATATTTAAAGCACTCATAGGATAGGAGCCTTTATTCTAAGACATCTGTACTCCGAACACCCACAGGTAGCCCACAGTGTGGTGCACACAGATAACATACAGCATGAGGAGTGAGTCTGCTGTGCTTCCAGGTCTATAAGGAGGATTTCTGTGTGGTTAGCATTTAAATTAGAAAGCCTGGGCTTGGCTAAACAAGTAGACCCAATGCATAATAAACAAGTGACATTTGTCTAAATGGTTCACAGAAAGGAGAAAATGGCCCCTTCCTCCTTTGTGTACAACCATGATGTTTGCATCCAAAACTCCCAAGCTAGGTCTAGCCACAAAAGTGCATCCATGCCATTATCCCTGCTGTGGAATATTCAACAAGCAACCCAACACACACAGTCATTTCTTTTGGCCTCTGACTCAAAACGTGATCCATTTTTGATGAAATTTATATGAAACCAATTGCATCCAGAAAGAGTGAATAATATGCCTGTAAGAAAGCTCTGCCTGTTTCAGGGTCCCACTTGCAAGCAGAGAATTAGTTACACTTGATGCCCTTGGGTTTGCTATCCATCCACAATCAGTGGCAAAGCCAGCGAGAGCTGCAAGTGTGGAAATGTGTCGGCACACTGTTAGAGATCTGGACAACCACTTAGTTAATTCACTGCAGAATTGATTTTGTACCTGGATGACAGAGCAGCACTCACAGTACAGCACGGGTGACCACAGCAACGTTGGCGGGATTTGGATCCCCCACCTGAGTTTCTACTCCCTGAGCATGTGATGGCACAGAGGAAGCACCTTGGCAGGACTAAATGCCTAGCGTCCTTTTGAGGCTGACAATTCTGTGTCCTCATCTTATTTTTCAAGTTCAGTTTCCACGGCGAAAAACAAAGATGAATGGATGTGAACAGTCAATTATCCTGTTTCCTAGCCAAACTTGGTGGATAGATTGCTCGTGTTTAACTCTGAAACACAGCATGGCTTCCTAAAGAGGATCCAATCTGCTTCTCAGATGTGTTAGGACATAGAATTATATTTTCTTGTATCCAATCCCTCAGAAGGCATTTATTTCTTAACATTTTGTTAGGTTTCTTGAAACAGGTTTTTGCTGATTATGAACAAAGAGAAGCTTGATTTCAGAATTCCAGAAAGCACAGTTGGTGGTGCAGCTTATGGATGGAGTGGGTCAGTATTTATGAGACTCCAGGCTCCATTGCCTCGCGGCAAAATGAATGGGTGAATGGATGAACTAGTGCACAAACCTGTACAGAAACCCTTCGGAGAGAAGCAGCCTCTCTCACCATGCACGTTTGAGTTCTTCACCTGCTCAGAATCATACACCCTTTCTCCTCGAAATTCCACTTAAATGACTTGTCCTATGCCCATGCATCTCTCATCCCTCATTCAAGGAGCTTCTCTTTCCAGTAGATGGTAGTTAGCACAGTGGCCACAACTGGCCAAGGTACAGAGAGTAAGAGACTGAAATTGCCTTAGGGATAATTCTGCTCCAAATCCCACATCACAATAAAAGTATTTCTTTTTTATCCTTTTGGGGGCAGTTTTTATATGTTTATATATTCATTAGTAATGTCAGTGCTCCATAAAACGTGGCATTCGTCTCATACGGCATTCTGAAAGGGAACATATATACCATGGCCGTTCTCCCAAGGCCCAGGGAAAGAGGAGTGGATGGCCACAAGGAACCATTTTTTTCTGGACACAGCAGGGTAGATGCACATAAGTCACAGAGGTTGAGACCTGTGAAAACCCAAACTAGGCCAAAGGCAGGCATAGAGAGGCACAGGATCCCACCCCAACTGATGGATGTCAGGAGAGGGAAAGACAGTTTTCTCTAAGAAGGAGGCCTCTGGTAAGTCAATAACTCCAGTGAAAGACCACATGCCTGAGAATATTTGGCAGTACAAATTAGTCTTGAAGGATTAAAAAATAACACAAAATTGAGCAAATAGAGAGAGCAGCAGTAGAGCTGGGGATGAATATGATCAGAGCATATATGAAACTCTCAAAGAAGTGATACAAATAAGTAATAAAAATGGAGTTTTTAAAATTATATATATAGATCTGAATATATATCTTCTGTGTATATTGAGATCGTGTTTTAGCTACACCTTAATATTACCATAAACTGTTTAATCAGACAAGCAAGCACCCCTCATCTGCTCAAGCACCGTTATGAAGTAGTACGTGGACACTGGTTGCAAAAGTCTCTATGTAACACCTTTTTCTTCTTTGCTCTGGGTAATCAGGATCCCGGTGTTGGTTCAACACTAGTGGATACTTGATGACTATTCTACATCTTGTCAAATTGCCTTAGGGACAATTCTGCTCCAAATCCCACATCACAATGAAAGTATTTCTTTTTTATCCTTTTGGGGGCAGCTTTTATATGTTTATATATTCATTAGTAATGTCAGTACTCCATAAAATGTGGCATTCCTCTCATACAGCATTATATCTCATAAGTAACGTGTCATTCTAAAATTAATAGGAGTGCCAATGATTACATTCTACTGTATGTTTAGTTTTGTCATACATTCCAAATGCTACTTATTGAACACGCTCAATACTGTTCATGTGTAAATATTCTTTCCTTTCATAAAAGATACTAAATAGTTTTAGGCAAATTAGGTATAAGAATCTATGGGGAAAAAAATAACTCTTAGAAAACCTTGAATAAGATACAAAAATTAGAATCCTAAAATCCAAGGAGCTGATGGTAAACTTTCTCCAACAGCAAGCAGTAAATGGTTTACAAAAAATTTGCTGACTTAGATTTCTCTCTCTCCCCCTCTGCTTCCCTGCCTTTCCCAGTGTCTCTCTATGTCTCTGCTAGGCCATTAGCTATTAAACATAAGCTTCCTCCTGTTTCTATGGTATGGGCGCCAGGACACAGGTGTTAGGAAGATGTGGACAACACACAGACACACTGGGTCACGGTTACTGTCTATATGTGGCCAGCTACCACTGTGTCCTCTAACCAACCTCACACAACGCTCCCCAAACAGCAGAGTCAAGAATCACACGGTTCATGAAAGCAAACAGACAAGTTGGAGTCGATACACAAAATATAAAAGAAAGATGCTGGAGTGAACTGAAGACTCGCAGTGACCGTGTGAATGTGAAATGCCACCCACAGGCTCACGTATTTGACCCTTTGGTCCCCAACTCTTGGCCCTGTTTGGAGAGGCTGTGAAATTTTCGGGTTGTAGGTTGCATCCAGGAGTGGATAAATGTGATGGGTCTTCATGGATACCCTTGCCTCTGGTTTTGAGATAGTTTGCTGCAGTCCTGTGAGGAGCTACGCCTAGGGTGCTAGCTACCATACGTCCCCTCTATGATGGACAGAAAATTCCAAAACCATGAGCCAAATAGTCCTTTAGGTTCTTCTGTCAGGAATTCTCTCACAGCAATGAGAAAATGGGCCATTGCTAAGACAAAATCAGACCACATGGGCCTGAGACCTTTGGAATTGTGGGGCGAATTTGGAAGTTTACGGATGTGGGTGAGAGAAACCTCCCTATGTTGTAAACTGCACCTAATAGCACATTCTGTTGGAAACTGGAGGTCTAGACTCGTGGCTGTGTATCACAATGTGTATCACTACGAGGTTTCAGATGGGAACAAAGACACTGCTGGGAATTGGACTAGAAACCACTCCAGTGGTATCTTCGTACAGAATCTGGTTATGTTTGGTCATGTCCTGAAACCTTGAGCTTCAGTGAGCCTGGATTTGAAAGTACAGATTTATTTGGCAGAAGAAACCTCATAGCCTCCAGGTTACAGCATGGACATTGCTGGTTTCTTCAAGTCATGGAGAATTTAGAGGAAACCTCAGAGCAGAGAGATGTGAAAGAGGCCAACTGGACACGGAAAGGACGGGGGAGTGATGGACAGTGGTGGACAAGGGCTGTGGGAGGAGTGAGAGCACTGACACAGCAGGAGGGAGTTTTGATGGCAGGGCTCCACCCGCCCGGAGCTGCGCAGTGAGACTCTAGAGCTGCCTTAGCGGGTAAAGGCCTGACACCAAGCCTGATGGCATGGGTTGGATTCCTGAGGCCCACAGGGTGGAAGGAGGGGTCTGACTCCCACACGTGTCCTCTCTTCTACATATGTGCACTGTAGCGTGTGCATAAGCATACATGTGCACACAGGGCACACTTAACAATGTAAATAAAAACACTTAGAGAGCTCCAGGGTATAAAATTGGAAACTCCTTTAGACAATCATTTCAAAAGCACGTTCCACGGTCCCTTGTGGGCAAACACGGCCATCGAGGGGAGTGTTTCCCGGACTCGGAAGCCCCTGCAGCTGTGTGTTAAGCAGCCCAGCCACGCCACTAGCTGGCAGCAGAGCTTGGAATCCTCCACATGGTAACAGTTTTCAGGCATGCAAATTTTAAGAATTATGGGATCGTGGAGCTTGCAAAAAGGTTCCAGAGAAAAGCCTGTGTAGCCCATAAACACAAGGGCTATCTGTGTGTTGTATACACATAAAATATAAATATAAATAGTATAAATATAAATATATTTATAATATATATATAGACACAGTGCATATAACAACATATGTCTGTATCTATCTATATCTATATATCTACATATATATATATATATACATGAAAATGATATCAGCAGCAACATTAGTTACTTTTCTGTTGCCATGATAAAACACTATGGCCAAAAAGTAACTAATGGAAGACTTTAATTTTGCTTATGGTTCCAGAAGGATAAGAGTTCATCATGACCTTAGAAGCATGGCAGCAAGCAGCAGGCAAGGTGGCAGGAGCAGGAAGCCGAGAGCTCGCATCTTTAGACACTAGCACAAAGCAGAGAGTGAGTTAGAAGCCGGTGAGACCTTGTCAAAGGTCACCCTCAGGAATATACTTCAGCATGATACACCACCCAGAGCTCCCTCAACAGTGCCATCAACTGGCAACCTAATGTCCAGGTATCTATAGGGGGCAATCCTCATTCAAACCACCACACATACGTGTAAAATAATTAGAATTATCCTATATCAACTCTTGTCATACATTTTTAAAAACAATCTGTGAGACTTCAGATATTTTCAGACTATTAGTAAGACATAATTTTCCTTTATACGCCGGGTAGGGCAAAAGTAAGCCATGCCCGAGTCCTGGGACGGTCACATCAGCCCCCAGAGGCGTCAGCCACGGTGTTCTTCATTACTACACCACACTTAAAGCAAGCGATGAGGCTGGGGAGACGACTCAACAACCAGCAGCGCTGCTGCTCTTGCAGAGGACCCAGATTTGGTTCCCAGCACCCGTACCAGGCAGCTTGCAGCCGTCTGTAACTCCAGCTCCTGGGGTTTCAGTGTCTTTGGCATCAATGGACACCAGTATACACAGCATATATGCATACACGAACACACAAACACACAAAATAATAAAAATAGATCTTTAAAATAAAACAAGCAAGGGAATGTGCCGGCTCCACTTAAGCATGTCCTGACAACACAGTAAAACTCTCTTCCACCCTCGAGGATGCATTCTTTCTGCCTCCACGGTGACAGCTCAGGAAGACACAAACATTCATGTGTTGGATACAAAAGAGAAGCCCCTATGGGAGACAAAGTTGTAGCTGGCCACCCCTGTTCTTCATGGAACACATTCTCAAACCAAGAAAATGTGACAAACTGTATTTGGGGGAGGGGGATTCCACAAAAATGAAGAAGTTAGTGTTGTCACTTCAGAGAAAACAACGGATTGTACTTGTTGCCAGTGATGAAACGAAGATTTGGAGCTACTGTCAGATTTGGGAAAACACACTTCTCCACCATCTGCTTAACGTGCTTCCCTGATATTTAAATACTTCTGGATGCCTTTAATGGTGATGCTGGAAATGCTATTTAAGAAAATAGTGTATAACAGGATTATGTCAGTGTTTAGAACAGTCACATAGCTAAATGAATCACTGTTTTCCAAAAGTGAATGAGTGTTTCAAAACCACAAATGGGTGAAAAAAATCTATTCATAAAAAAGGACACAACATATCATTCAGTTTTAAATGCGATCAGTATGAGGTTTTAATACAGTCAGGGAGGGAGAGGCCATTGGTACTGTTTCTGTCTCATGCATCAATTCATCTTTAAAAACTACGTCTTGTCAAATCCTGGTTCAGTTTCAGAGGAGTGGGGCACTGCTGGGAACCATAATTATTCTGCCCTTAACTAGCCACACTCAGGGGTAAGCAGCAGGCTGGATTTTTGTTTGTTTATATGGATGCATGTAAACACACACACATGCACGCACACGAACACACTCACACACACACACGCACACATGGGTGTGCACACACGCACGCGCACGCACACATATACACACGTACGTACTAATGCACACACACGCATACACACACATACGCACGCACATGCAAACGTGCACACATGCACACACGCACACACACACGCTCACACACGCTCACACACACGCACACACACACTAGTATGTAAAAGTATGGAGGACAACCCTGGTATTGGTTTCTTTTTTGATCCACTGTACACCAGGCTCAAGTGTACACCTCCCTCATGATTCTCGTGTCTCCACCCCCTCGTCTCTCATGTCTCCACCCCATCTCTCTGTCATGCCCCCCATCTCTCTTTAGGTGGGTTCTGGGGATCCAGGTCCTGTCATTTGAAAAGTGAGTGCATCTTCCCAGCCTATGGGCTACTTATTTTTCACTTTCTTCAGTCAAGACTGCAGGACAGCACAGGAGGGCTGCCGCCCTCCAGGAAGGTGTAGGAGTCACAGGCCCTTCCTCCGCCACATGTGCTACGGTCTCTGGAAATGGCCAGGCGTTTCCTAGACTTTCCCATGAGTGAGACGGATGCCATGGGGGTGGTCATAGCAAAATGAAGGCTCAAGATGATACAGAGAATCATGACAGCAATAATAGGAGTTGAGAAAGCACTTGGCTAAGTACCAAAAATGACGGGGATCATTTTGGCTGAAGAAGACAATCTGAAATCTTTAAATATTCTATACTCCACTCAATTTTCCTCTCCCAAGACATTGAGGCTGTTACAACCTTTCATTAACTAATTGGATATAGCCAATGCATAAATTAGCACAAACAATTTCAAACAAGATTGATTAAACAAAAATAAATCTGGTGTCGTGGCCAGATATATTGTTAACTGTTTTTGGCAGTATGGGCTCAGTCAACCATTTTATAAGCATGTTAGGAAGAAAAGGAGAAAAGAGAGAGAGAGAGAGAGAATTGATCCTCCATGGAGAAAATTACAGCTGCTTTGCAAGGGAGTGTTGAGCTATACAACGCCATCTTATTAGACATGTATCAGGATAGAGAGGGGCATTCGTGAGAGCTTCCCTGTGATGGGGAGATCATTTGGGAAAGGTAGCATGCATCAGGACGATATACAACAGTGCTATTAATTCCATCAATAAATATCTATGTCTAAATGGGCAGAGAGCAATAATTGACAATAAATAACACCTTAAATTTGAAGGCGTGACAACTGCCATAAATAAAAACAAAATCTGCTTTCGTATCTTCTGGTGTGTTAATGTGAAAAGTCCCCCAGACGCTTGTGTTTGAACACTTGGCCCTCAGTTGGTGGCACTGCCGGAAAGGATGTGGAATCACCAGGAGGTAGAGACTTGCTAGAGGAAGGAAGTCTTTGTGGGTGGGCCTTGAGAATTTTTGTTTGCTTTGTGTGACAGGATTTCAGGTTTGAACTCACTATGTAGCTGAGAATGACCTTTGTAGTCATACGCTGCTGTGGGGGCTCACCAAGAAAGACAAGGGCATTCTTATATGTGGCAGCCCTGCCAGACCTCAGCAGAGGGAACCACCATCCTGACAAGGGCTGTCCTGGACACTGGAACCCCGAGTGTCTCAGCTCAGGTGCTTTTTTTCTTTCAGCACACCTCAGGTATTTTACTGATAGCACATGCAGATCATTAGGAATTAAACAACCCCCATAGAAATCCAACACCTGCAAACAAAACGGAACACCCTAGACTTAGGATAACCCCTCACCAACAGTGCATAAAACAATTTCAAACATAACTAAAAATAAACTTCTGCAACACACCGTGAGCTTCTGACCCCCTATTTCTACTTCCTCGGTGCTGGGGTGACAGGCCTGTGCCACCACATCCAGTTATTGTCAGGTGGGGATTGCACTTAGGTCTTGGTGCATGCTGGGAAAGCACATAACCAACAGATCTATACCCCCAGTCCCAGGCCTGGGGGTTTGATAGCCTGGCCTTACTCATGTCTGCTCTCTGATGCCTGTCTACAGATGAAGCATGATCAGACACCTAGGTTCCTGCTGTGATGTCTTCCTTACAATGGACTGCGTCCTCAGACTGAGAGCCAAGCAGTATCATTTCTTGTCAGGCATACAGTCACAACAAGAAAAGTAACTGGTAAATTTTCCAAAGTGAGTACCAGAGACAATGAAATCTCCCAGATATCTGTGTTAGGATAAATATCTCAAACAAATAGGTCTCAGATAGAGAAGCATATATAGGCACATACATGAATGCATTCAAAATAGACATATATAGACCATATGTGATTTGCATATATTAGAAATTTTCAAAATTAAAAAGATAGCGGTGTTTTTGTCTTAATTTGAATTGGCTATGGACTCTTGACACATGTCCTCTTCTAAGGAGGCCTTGCTCACTATGAAGTGCATGTGTGTAACATAGACATCTCAGATGCTCACTGCTTGCTCAGGTTGTTTGCTAATAAACACTGAGAATTTCCAGTTCAAAGAAACTTAGATAGGCCAAACACCTGAAAGGCATGATTCCTTCTGATCCAGACCAACTTCCTGATGGTGGCCATGCATAATAAATATATATATATATAATATATATATATATATATATATATATATATTGCATATGTGTGTATATATATATATATATTGCATATGTGTGTGTGTGTGTATATATATATATATATATATATATATATATATATATATATATGCATGCAATTATTTTCCTGCTCCTGCCTTCATCCCTGCTTGTGAACCTGTCTTCTCTGCTGTCCATCGCTGTCATTTGCTAGCTGCCTACCATCTGATGGACCACATCTAAGACACTTACCTTGTGTCTGAGACTCATCACCATGCAAACTCCTCTTCCTAGCACCTCAGACACAGCTTCTTGGATTATCTTTAGGGAATTCTACTTCACTTCTTAGGCAGACATCAAGTATCAGAAGATACTTTTGTATTAAAATGATACAGCTTATCATGTTTAGTTTATGAGATGAAAAAGGAATATATGGGCAAGAGATAAATGCTGATGCTTGGAAAGCAATACATGGTCCCATTTCATTCACAAAGACCTGATTACTCCAGATTGTAGCAAGTGAGTCCACCAGTATGTAAATGATGTAAATGCCTCCTTTAGGCAGAACAACACTGGCGTGCTTTCACCTCCCTAATTTTAATTTTGCATAAATGTTGTTCATATTTGAGAAATCTCTTGGAATTTGGTGGGGTAAGACTTCATTTCAAGGTCAGGGGTCAATGCTCAGGTACTATGTGTTGTGATGAACTTTCCAACATTCTAGAATTCCATTCCCAAAGATACATGACGTGAAATTTGGAGAACAGAAGTTTCCAGAGAGGGCTGGTGCACCACAGATAATCATAGACTCCTAATCCCTTGAAGACAGAGGAAGGCAGCTGACAAGTCTACATCTGGAAAGAGGCATGTTTCTGTCTATCTCACACTGAAGCTGGGGATGTGCTGCTTCTCTACCACTAGATAGCACTGAGGGCAGATGTTGTCTGAATGCTCAGCAGCTGTCTCTGGTTTGTCTGGTTCTGCTTCTCAGAATGGAAATTTGACACAACGTCACAGAGGCCTTTGAATTCTGCCTTTACAAAGCCCATGCCTTCCCCATTGAGATCCTAACTGGATACCTAGGAAGGATGCCTCTTTTGTGTTTGAACGGAATGGATGTGCTCACATTCGCAGACAACATATACAGATAATGAAGGAAGCCCTTGTGTAATGCCTTTGGTTCTATCTCATTAATGAATGGACACCGAAACATTAACATAAGCCCACATCTTGTTTAGATGTCCTTAGTGTTTAGGTAGTGGCTTTTGTTGTTTTGTTCTGGGGTCCTGTGAATGTGCAAACACCAATATTCTGCTTCATCCTCTTCTCTCCTTAGGCTCCTCCATGCTGTGACAGCTTCTCTGGTTTTCTTGGTATTTTTCATGGCTGTCAATCTAGATGGCCAGGTATTGTATGGACTTCCCTTCGGTGTGGATTTGAATGGTCTTTCTCAGGATGGGACTTGGATTATGGACTTCTTGGGGGTAGGGTGGGGCGATCCATGCCATATCCTGTGGCAGAAACATATCACCAGTGTGATGTGTCCTGTGTATGCTGACCTGGACCACTGGCTGTGGAAGAGATTAATCTTGCTCCCTGCTCCTTTCACAGTGGAGTAAGAGCTGTGAACTGTCTCCTTGGCAGTGTGGTTGCAGTATTATTTGTAATCCTTTTGGCAAGCATTTGTTCATTGTCCCTTATTTCAATCATTTACATTAGCTTGAGCTTACAGATACTTATTTGATAGTTTGAGTTATAATCCAGTGCTTCCCATTCTCTTTGTTTGAGTCAAAATGTTTTACTTTTGTGCATTTCCTTACAGTGAACCACTGACAGCTCCTTCAGCGTGTCTTGCATATCATCCAGTGTTTAGCCACTACTACTTCTTTCCTCTTGAGCTAACTTTTGTATAAGCTGTTGAATCTTTAGGTTTAGGTTCATTCCTTTGGGTGTTTGTATTTGATTTTTATTAGTGCCCATTGTTGGAAAGACTATGCTTTCTCCATGAAAATGTTCTTGTACAGAGGACTCTGTGTGGGTCCAGTTGTGTCAATCTGTATATTGATCTTTTTACAATAACATATTCTTAATTCCTGCATCTTTTCAATAGATACCGGAGTTAGGAAATATGGGTTTTTCCACTTTGCTTCTTTATAATCATTCTCCTGGTTATGTATAAGATAGTTTTTATTATGGTGACTTGGACTGATTCAATTCATCAATCAAATTGAGAACTGTTAGCATCCTGTTAATACTGAACCTTCTGACCAGTCACTGTGAGGCTCATCTCCACCCATCAGGTTCTCTTCAGTGTTATGTGGCTCCCTAGGCACAGTTTCTGTTGAGTTTTGCTCAACTTACATCTAGAAAATTTTTACCTGACACTTTATTTGGCATAATTATAAATGATTTGGTACTTTTTAATTTCAAGTCTCCATTGCTCAAAGTCAGCAATGAGGAAAGCACTCTACAACTTGTATATTAGCTTCACATTCTGGAACCCTGCAGCAAGAGCTCAGTAGGAGGAGACTCTTGGATGCATTTGAAGTGTTGCTACTCTGGTGATCACATCTGTGTAGAAAGGCTATGTTATAGCCTTATTTCAATGTGTCTCCTTCTGCTTTCTCTGTGCTTTGGTGTCTATTGAAGCAGATAGTATTCCTGGCAGAACTGAAACGGTGAGAGGATTCCCCCACCACACAAGCAATCTTGATCTTGGGGAAAAACATCCAGGGACTGGATGTTAAGTGTTCTGTTAGCTTCATGTATTTATTACATAGCTGGTCTATATAATCATGAGGAAATAGATAGGTGGAAGGCTCGCTCTATCCATCTATCTATCTATCTATCTATCTATCTATCTATCTATCTATCTATCATCTATCTATCATCTATCTATCTATTTATCATCTATCTATCTATCATCTATCTATATCTATCTATCATCTATCTATATCTATCTATCATCTATCTATCTATCTACCTATCTATCTATTTTTCCACCAATCATCTATCCATTTGTTTATACTGAGTTTTGACACATGGTCTCACATAGCCAAGGCTGGCCTCAAACTTGCAAGATAGTCTGCCTTGGATTCATAATCCTCCTCCTTCCACCTCCCAACCACAGCTGAGGAGGAATATACATACACATGCATGCATACACATACATACATACACATACATACATACACATGTACATATCTATATGCACACACATACACATATACATATATATACACACACACATATATGTGTGTATGTGTGTGTGTGTGTGTGGTGTAGATGGGGCAGGGAGATTGTAGGAAGCTCGCATGAGAAGGAATCTCTTTTTTACAGGATGAACTCATATGGATTAGGTCTAGAAAAGTCCTTCTCCATAAAGAGTAAACACTGCGATGGAGAAGACTCCGAGTGCAGTTCACACTGGCTACTTGCCGGATTCCTAGCCACAATGTGCCTGATGTGACTGTAACCGTAAGAAGCTGAGAGGGTCCATGAAGAGCATGTCCACAGAAGCATGAAGTCCCCTAAGACTGAGGCCCTGGAAGTTTCTTTCCCACCCCTTGTTCCATTCATCAACTTATCAGCTTGACCTCAACTGTCTTCCCACTCCTTTGAGTTCCAGAAGCTTCCTCAACAAGCAGCCAGGCAGACCTCAGCACTCTCCTAGTGTGCGGTCTCTTGGTATTTCAAGGTTGCCTTTCTTCCCTTTTCTCTGGGACGTGTTCTCTCACTCACTTCTTTGGTGGTTCTGAGAACGCCTGTTGTAGGCTCTTAGAAGGATGGAGGTGGCTTTTACGTACCAGAGCTGAAACTGGAACCAGTCAACATGATCCTGAAGAAATGGCAAGAGTCCCAGACATACACTTACATGGGTCACTGGCACTAATCGTAGGTAAACATAAAACTGCTTAGAGGAAAAAGGTGTTTTGGTTCCTTAAAATTCCAGGTTGCACAGCATCATTGTTGGGGGAGTCGAGGCAGGAATTCAAGCAGCTAGTAACATCTTCAGTCAAAAGCAAGGGATGAATGCATGTACATTTAGCACTCAGATAACTTTCTCTACATTTATACAGACAGGGGCTCAAAGCCAGGGAATATTGTCAACCTGCTTCCAGGCTGGGTATTTCCGTATCAGTTAAGGCAATCAAGACCTCTCCCCCACTGCCCCACACCTACAGATGTGCCCACAGGACAACCTGACCTAGACAATCCCTCATTGTAATGGCTACTTTTTTCTCAACTTGGCACAAACTGGAGTCACCTGAAAAGACAGAACCTCAGTTGAGGAATTGTCTCCATCAGACTGGACTGTGGACATGTCCATGGCCATTTTTCTCGATTAATTACTGATGTGGGTGGGCACAGCTCTCAGCGGGTGGTGGCATTCTTGGGCCGGTGTTTCTGGGCGGTATAAGAAAGCACATTGCAGGAACCAGCCAGTATGCAGCATTCCTCCTCGGCCTCTGCTTCAGTCCCTCAGTGACGGAGCGTGACGTGGAAGTGTAACACCCTTTCTTCCCCAACTTGCATTATGGCGTTTTTCACAGCAGTGGAACGCCAGCTGCGCACTCGTTGAGGCTCCTTTCCCAGGTTCTACATGTCCAGCTGACAGTTCCAACTGCCCTTCACTGCAGCACCACCCTTTGCTACTCTTTGAGCCGTCACTTGGTAAGATGCCGGCAGGCGTGTTGGTGAGGACCACATGCTTCTTTGAGCCTCTCTTAGCCACTCTGTGACCCACAGCACCCCAGTCTGTTCACCTCTGACACCTCTTCTCCCACTTCTTCCTCAGTAGGTTGTGCCAGTGAAGCGTGACACAAAGCAACCTTTGCCCTAAGTCCACCTGCAGAGCAGATAGAAGTAGCAGCACCCTCATGTTCATGTGACAGTATACTGTTCTAAGCACATTACATGGTGTTATGGTATGTGTATATATACATATATATACACATGATATATATACATATATACATATATATACACACACACACATATATACCATGATATATATACATACATATATATATATATATATGTATATATATATATATATACACACACACACACACACACACACACACACACACATACCATGATATATATCATGGTCTTAAATATGGTGTAAGAATGGCTGTCTGATTCATGTGCCTCATCCCTGTTTATTGGAGTTGTGCTTTTTGAAGTTTTGGCATTTTGAATAAAGGCAATATCAAAATCCTTCTACTCGGGCCACAGACGTCACGAGGAAGGTGCGCTTTGGACTTACGTGGTCCTGATGTTGGCCTCAGCTTATAAGCGGTTAGGAAGGGAAGTGATCCTGTGCTTGACCACATGTGGCTTGGCTCTCATAGCTCACATGAGTGGCTGACCCTGGAGCTTTGGAGAGAAAGGGAGGACGGAAGCTGTGGCCGAACTCCCGCCCCTGCTCTTCTGGGATGCTCTTGATCTGGCTCATCATCCCTTTCCTTTTGCTTTCCTGGAATCACATGGTCCATGTCTTCTTTGTGCTCTGTTTAGATCTTTCTAGTTAGCACTTCTTAGGGCAGAAAATACAATTCTGCTTCTCATGACTTCTGCTCTGAAGCCCGAGTGACATTCTTGGTTATTTTCCCTGACAGTTCAATGTGAAGAGGAGTCATGGTGTGAACCCCAAATTCTGGTCTAGCCTGATCCTCAGTTTCTTCTCTCCAGCTTGTGAGCAGAATTGGCTGGACTCTCAGTCTCCACCTAACTCTGACCTCTGTGAGGTGAAGATCTTTTGACTTGGCTGCTCTGTGCCCGTCGTGAGCATATGCCTTATGCGCAGAACCGCCATCAGTGCTCTGTTTATAGGACACTGTAACGGCAATAGCTCTAGGAGGGATCCCATGATCCTCTCCCAAGAACCCATTAAGATGCTCATGAGAGCAAAGCCTGGAGAGTCTAAAGTTTGAACTATTCTGTGACAATGGGGGTACATTACTAAGGGACCCCCACCTTCAGCCCTGCAGGACATCAGGATAGGGATGAGGACCAGACCTTGGCCAGAGAAGAAAGACAGATGAGACCCAAATCTGTGGCCTCACTCGGTCCCCAGTGTTTGCTAGCCCACCTCTGCTGGCTCCCATAAAGAACATGGGTTCCTTACGAAGCAGGAAAAACCACGAGAGGAAAGTGTCGGGCTTGCAGACTCAGCCATTTGTTTTTCTCTCACAGTTACCTTGAAGAACTTTACATCAAGACCTGTAATCGAGGCTACCAGCGCTATGGCTTACGTCCACCCGAGGCTCTTTCTGAGCACTTAAATCACAGAAAGCCTCGCCAAAGGTGGGAAATGGAACTCAGCCCTCAAGGGCCGTTTAGAGGAAAGAAAATGGTGTCTCCTACGTGAAAGGCAAAGGCTGGCTTGCATTCAGAGAGATGCGCTGTCCTCCCTACAGTCCTCTTCGTGTCTCCAGATGCTTTATCTGCAGCCGAGTTTGGCCTGGATGACAAAACAGCCGCTGTTAATGAGGACGCATCAAGACTGTATTGCCTTTTTAGACAAAAAAAGAAATCCATTTAACTAGACTGGAGGCCTCCACCCTTATATGGAGAGCTTGCTCCCCTCAGCGTGATGAACATATGCTTGTAGCATTCGTGAGGCGAAGGAAGAAAGTCACTGTTGTATGGGTGATTTTTCAATTATTTCCAAGTCAGGTTGTTTGGCTAAAAACGTCAGCATCCCATAGCCCTAGGTGATAAAGTGCAGCATATCAAGGGTTCGACCCCTGTGGTTTGTAGTGTGTTTCCTCTGTTCTATTTCTTTTACATGGTGCCCCTGAGTACCAACTTGTTTCTTCCTGTGCATATTCTGGCCTACAAAAGCACTCCAAACCTTAACCTTGGCTGCCTATGTTTTCTGTCTGCATTCTAGAAACTGCTTTTGGAGGGCAAATGGCAGACAGCTGCATTCCATATAGTATTTCACACACCAAACCCAAGTTCCATCCCAAAGTGGAGACTTAATGCCTGATGCTCAAATGAGCCAAAGCATCCCTCCCTTTGGACCCAGCTCCAGCTCCCATGTTGTAAGTTCCTTCGGCCTGTTCTGACAAGTCTCTGTGGCTGAGGGGAAGACTTTATTCAACCCTTCTATTGAACTTCTGATGGTATGAGGTGTTATTTCAGCTTGATAGATATGGAGCCTGTGACCAAAGCAAGGAAGAACCTAGTCCATGGCTGCTGGCAGAGAGGTCCCTGGCAGGCTCCTGGGGTGCATGCACAGAATTGCAATTGTAGGTTTTAGCTAAGTTCCTATACACCCTTGTTTCCTCATCTTTAAATGGAGTTAAGAATAAGATTCATGTCTGAGGATGGATCTGAAATCAGAATTTCTTGATACCTAGGTAGAAGGGTGATCCTGTTTTCTGCCAACGTGGGAAGTTTATTCAAAGGAAAACAAATTCCACCTCTTCTTTGAGGCCGCAAGATGCCTTCAGCCTAAAACTGCCCCACTGAGACACATTGTGACATTTTACCGCAATGGACTGTGGCCCCAAAGAAACAGAATGTAGGAGACCTGAGCCAGGCACAGTGGTTTAACAAGGAGGGCCCCAGTGGGACACATAGAGCTCCATGAGAAGGAACAGCGGGTGAACCGGGGCAGGATGGGAATGGGAAGAGGAGGGATGAGGTAGGGAGAGAGGGATGGAGGGAGAGAATACAGGGAGAGACAATCAGAACTGGGTGGGCACTTAGGAGATGATCTGGAGATCTAGTGCAATTAAAACTCCCTGGAATCTATGAGTGTGAGCCTAGCAAGAACCCCTAGTAACCGGGGATAGGGAGCCTGAACTGGCTACCTTCTGTAGCCAGGCAAAGCAGGGCAATGGAGGGCCAAAACTCCACACCAAGGGAGGGAGCCTATGCCAGAACTAGCCAGGAACCCAAGAATGAATAGCCTAGAGACTATTCCTAATGATATTTTGCTATGCTCATAGATTGGTGCCTAGCCCAAGCATCGTCAGAGAGGCTTTCTCCAGGAGCTGACAGGAACAGATGCAGAGGCCCACAGCCAAGCATTGGGCAGAGCTCAGGGAACCCTGCAGAAGTGGAGACTGTGGGGATCAGAGGGTTGAGGACACCAGGAGAACACACCCCACAGATTAAACTGACCAGAACTCTTAGGGGCTCACAGAGACTAAAAGCAGCAGAAATGGAGCCTGCATGGGTCTGCGCTGGGTGCCCTACATATATCTTAAGGTTGTCTGGCTTGGTGTTCTTGTGAACTCCTAAAATTTGGAGTGGGGGGGGTCCCTGAATCTTTTACCTGCTCTTAGGACCCCCTTCCTCTCACTGGGTAGCCTCGTTCAGCCTTGATGTAGGGGCATGTGCCTCGTTCCATTTTCTTAAGCCCTGTTCGATTGATAACCCTGGGAAGCCTGCTCTTTTCTGAAGGGGAGCCAGAAGAGGAGCAGAGAGGGAGACCTGAGAAGAGGGAAGATGGGGAGATGCTGGGAGGAGTCGGGGGAGGAAGGCTGGGCTTGGGATGAATTGTATGAGGGAAGAAAAAATACATTAAAAAATCTGTATTTTATTAATTTCAAAATGTGCCATCCAAGAAGCTTTTGGGGGCTCTTAAAGGTTCCAAATTTGAAGGCTGAATATGTGGCTCAGCTTGCCTAGCATACACGAAATCCTGGGCTTGGTCTCCAACACCACATAAACTAAACCTGGTGGTGCACAGATGTGGAGGCAGAGAGACGAGAACCATGGCTATCCCTGGCTACACAAAGAGTTTAAGGATACCCCGCGCTGTATGTGAGACACTATCTTTAATAAAACTTCCAAATTCCAAGTGTGGTGTGTGTGTGTGTGTGTGTGTGTGTGTGTGAGAGAGAGAGAGAGAGAGAGAGATAGTACATGCCTTCAATGTCCTTTACCCAGGAGGCTGAGGTAGGAAGATCTCAAGTTGGTAGATAGACTGTGCAATGTAGCAAGACCCTGTTTCAAAACACAAATAAATATATAATAACAAAAGAAAGAGGGGTAGACTTGTAGCTTAGTGACATAGTGGTTGTACAGGATTCATAAGGCTGGGGTTTGATCTCCCAAACAACAAAAAATCAAATCAAATTTCAACATGTTTGTCCATATGTCAGAAACTATGCGTGTTCTGCATTGTAGGACTCTGTCCTCACCACATGGTGAGGCATTTAGACCCTTTCCTGTACTATTAACTGGGGCAAAAATTAGTACTGGAGACCTAGAGGAAAACCTTTGTCATAAACTGTCCCCTCGGTTCTTAACTTTATACCTGTAGATTGGTGCACCCCTCAACCCTTGTCAGAGGAGCTTCTTTCAGCAGAAGACGGAGGTTAACAGTTATCCACAATGGGCCAGTTTGCAGAGAATAAGACACTATGGGATGTTGAGCCGTAAACTGGACAATTACACACCCACCTCTGAGGCTTGAGGGTCACTGAAGAAGAGGGGCAGAAAGAGCCAGCGGGAGTGGATGTCTGCTGTGAAACAGAATTCGCCAAACATGACAGCACTGTTGCACACATGAACTCGTGACTGCTGTGACTGCAGTGCTGAGGAATTGTATAAGACCAAGTCAGCAAAAATACTAAAATGGACCGGGGAGAGATTCATCTAGTCCCTCCCCTGTTGGCAACTGATGGCTGCTGGAGCAGGTAGAGTTGCTTCTTCGGGGATGCAGGCTTGAGAGGATACCTGTGCTCCAGTAGATGGCCCTGTGTACCCATGCACATATTGGCAGTGCTAAAAGGACTCTGGGTATTAAACGGATGTTTTAAAAAGAGAGGGCACATGAAATTTGGAGGAAAAAGTGACAAAGGGGAAGAATTGGAGAAACAGGACTCATTTGATCAAAATGCATCAGATGTTTGAATGAATACTAAATAAAATATTTTTTTTTTTAAAAAAAGAAAGGACATAATGAGGCTCCTGCCTAGTGCATCTTATTCTGGAGCTTGAACAGTAGAGGATTCTGTATGCTCACTCAGCTCTCTCATTCCTTATTGGGGACATTGTCTGTACACACTCAGACAAATGAGCTCAGATATGGCAGTCCGGATCAGTGAAGTGAAATCTGGGCCAGCCCATACTCAATGAGAGCCTCTTTGTAAGCAGTAATACACAGACTTCTGTTGGGAGTTTCAGGGCCAGGGCTGGGGGAGAGCTAGATGCATCAGGGCCATCCAAGCCTGCCAGTGATCAGCAGAGATGGGGAGGTGTTTGCGTCATGAACTCTAGCTGGCAGGTGGGCTGACCACAGTGGCCCCTACAAGGAAGAGGAAAGATTTAACTCTGGTTGTCTTCTCTCCAGAAAGGAAGTAACTTACACATGGTGCCCAAACAGCAAGGCCACCCAGCCTGCAGCCTCTCTTCCATGCCTAGCCCAAATCCAATCAGAAGGCTGAGCATCCCTAATCCAGACAACTGATCCCCCTAATCCTCTGGTCAGGAGCATTTTGGGCCAGGAATACTCAGCTTTTACTGGCTTTGCATGGTCCTAAATGAAACATGGCTATTCTTCAGTGACATCCACCTGAGGTGGAAGCACAGTCCCTGGGAAGATTAAAAGCCTTTCCATGAGTTTCTGGAAGCTTAGCTCTTTCAAGTGCTAGCATGTCTGTGCCCTTCTCGCCTGAGTCTCTGACAGTGATGTCAGCCCTCACAGGAGGTGACAGTTCAACTCACTTCTATTGAGAGGAGAGCAGCGATTTCCCTCTGAAGAAGGGTGGATTCCACTATGCACGTGACATACCTCATTCACCATCTAATTGTTAATCTTTTAAACTCTCCCCATGAATGACTTCAGAGACAGAGAACAGTCATGTGTCAGCGCAGAATGAGGCAATTATGATGGATTTCTTTGGCTCTTCACCAGCCTTGCAAAGACTGTCTCAAAGGGCTTTCAGCCGAAAAGACTATGCAACATTTCAGGATGTCACATTCTAAATTCCTTGGTGCTGCAAGGTTATTTGGTGCTCTTGTAAAAGAGAAAGAATTAGTTGGTTTTTTTTTCTTTTTTTCCAAGTGAGAAGACACAAAGGCAGAACACACTGGAAATTCCCCAGGAAGAGTAAGGGACAAGGGCGGCCCAAAGGACCGCCGTTCTGCCTTGGACAACGGGCGGGTTTTCTGCGTTCTGCTTTTGGAGATGAACTTTCTTAAATACAGATTTGTTACCAACACTAAACCAAGAGACACCTTCCAAGGTTTTAAGGGACAAAGGAAATCATTCCATAGCGGGAGGAGAAAAACGGAATGCATTTCCTGCACAAGGGGGCTCAAGCAAACAGGCAGGAAAATGCTCTATGTGACTAAGAATTTATTCTGTCTAGAATTCTAGAGAAAACTCCAAATGTCCTGGATGTAGAAAAGAGCTCAGGAAGCTCTCCACAGAAGGCACAGTGTACGGGAAACAGAGAGCTCTCTGTTCGATGCCGAGGGTGGGTGTACTTCGTGCTGAAGTGCACCCCATGGACCGGTCCTCACTGCTGCTGCTCACACCAGCCTCCGTTCTGTGTTCCTATCTACCTGACCTGTGCCTCTGATGGTGGGTCCTATTACCCACCGTCATATAGCCACTTGACTCCCCTAGGCCTGGGGCTTAGGGTGCTCTGAGTCTCTCTCCCAGCTCACTGGTGCACAGTCTAACCTGAACTTTAGACTCAACCCTATGTCTGGAGCACTACAGAGAACACTGCTGATATGAATACTGTTCATACTGACTTTGGAATGTTGGGAGATCTTCCTGTAGAAGTCTGGTCACATTTTACGATACATAATTAAAGCAAGTGAATAACACAGAGAGAAAAAAAGAATACCATTAAAAGGTGAAATTTCCAGCAAAATAATTGGTCCAGGGAGATGGCTCAGTGGGTAAAATCCTTTCCATGCAAGCATGGAGCATTTATTTGGATCCCCAATACAAATATAAAATGCGGATGTGGTAGCATGCACCTGTAACCCCAGCATTCCCATGGCAAGATGGGAGATGGGGAAGCCCCAGAAAATCATGTCAGCAGTGGTGAACAACAGAAGATCCTGCCTCAAACAAGGTAGAATATGAAGAACAATACCTGAGGTTGTCCTCTGACCTCATGTGTGCTGTAGCACATAATCATTTGTATTCACAGATGAATGCACACATGCACATGAATGCACACTCACACATGCACATGTGTGAGCATACGCATTCATACACACACACACACACACACACATACACACACACGGGGCGGGGTAGTTAAGTCTTCAGGGGAAGAGACAGGTTGAACAACTGGTTGATTGGATCCCTTGCCTTTGGTTTATATATCTGAGATACAAAAACAGAATGTTTTACACACATGTGCACGAGCACACACACACATACACACACATACATGCATATATGTGTGCATATATATTCTTTTTTTTTTGCTAGTGAAGAGGAAGCAAAGGGGAATGGAACTAATGTAGTATTTTCCGTATGTGTATCAAAACTGGGTGAGGGGATGAGTATGATCAAAACATGTGAAAAGTCTCCAGAACTAATTTTTTAAAAACCACTGAGCACTCAGTTCTGGGTTGCAAAATAGAATGAGACTCGTGTTTGTCCAAGGCTCATTTCACACAGCACCACAAGCGTCAGACACAGACGCAAAATGCAAAGGTAGAACTCTCTGCCCAAAGTTATAAAGAAATGATAAGAGACAAGAGCAGCTTGTTAATTCAGCATGGGCAGTTTCTGAGCACAGGGCCCTTTGGGTGAGCACAGGTCACCAATCCGGCTATGCAGCCAGCCTTGACTACAACACAGTAGCCTTCAGGATTCTAGGATATTCTGTGTTTTTACATGTTGCTTTGGTATTCTATTCTATGGCCTCTAAGGGCCAGGGCTCTCAACCAGATGAGTACTTATACAGGAGAAAGGGGGGACAACGAAAGAGAGCTCTCCGTTGGGGTATCCACTGTTACTTCCTACCATATTAATTTCCCTAAAGGGCCTTAGACAGGGTGACACACTGGCACGTGGTGCTAGGGGTGGGCGGAGGCTCTGGAAGGTCTACTTGGCGTTCCCATCTGTGATATTCATTTCATCCCGCCCCGCCCCTAAACCCAGAATGCTCAGCTAAAGGGAAGCAGGTGATGGATGTTCCTGAGGATTTTGGATGAGACAGGAGCGTCTAGCCTCTGCACTGCAGTGAGTCTGGCCCTCTCCCGCTATGGATACGGTCTTCACCACACATGTTCCAGTCCAGGTCTTATTAAAATTCACAACTGCGCCGCAGTGGACTACCCTCTACCTCTTCATTAAGTCCCTGTGCCTCCTTTGCAGTTTATTTGTTATGACTCAGATCTAAGAGGCCTCAGGGATGAATTCTGAAGGAATGGGGGCAGGGCTGGGAATGGATGTGGGGAGGAGAATGTAAGTCGCTAAAGGCGTCCTAGAGCCAAGCTGACCAGAAGCAGCAACATCTCGGTTTAGAAATCCCTGAACATCTGTTGTGAGAGCCGTGCACAGCTGGAGGTGAGCAAGGTGAAGCTGCAGACATGTCACAGACCTCAGTTTTTATCCTGGAGTCAGGGGTGGGTGCACAAAAGCAGCATGTACAAAAGGTGAGGTAAGAGAGCTGGAGACAAGACTAACGAGAACACATAATGCACATACGTGTTCAAAACTGCTGAAGTCCGAAGAGAATTAGTTAAAAAAGAAGTGAGTAGCACAGCCCTGCTGCAGCTGCTCGCAGAAGGGCTAGATTCTGCCTGGCATTGTCTCGCTGCTGCTTTGCCTCAGGAGAACCTGATCAGGCATTAGCAATCAATGGGCAGAGAGATGTGTCAGTGAGAAGGTTCTCCCTACTAGCATTCCTGTCCATGTGCCCAAAAGCATCGTGCTGCTCCAGTGGTGGCTCAGCTGCCAGCACGCATCTGTGAGGGAAACTCAGCAGAGGATCGCTCCAGCGACCATCAGGGACATTTACTGACATGCGTGTCATGTGGGCTACCACTGCTTATGGAGATGATGGTACAAAGTGCAAAGCCTCAAACCAAGAATGCATGGATGAGTTGAAGAAGGCATGCATAATACTGAAGCCCTGGAGTGGAAGGACTTCCTAACGTCAGCAAGCCTTGTATTCGGGAACATTGTCACGCTATTAGGCTATGACCTCACCCCTCCTGAGAATGGGGGAGCTCCTGGGCTTCCTGGGAAGTTAGCCTGAGACTTGTAGTAGCCAGCTCCACAGTTCTCTGTGCCTACACTTCTGTCCACTGGGGGGCGCCTCATCTACACTGTTCATCTGTACTTCCCCTTGCCCTGCACCTCCACCCATCTGCTCCATCCCCTTTGCTTCTCTCTTCCCTCAAATCCCTCCACAGGAAGAGACTCACATTGGGAGAATCAAAGACTCCTGTAGATGCCGGAGTTACCAGCATCTTTTCTCTCTTGCTTTTAGAGTTGCTGTTGGCTGTGAAGGCAGCTGGAGTGGGTGGGGTTTGGCTTCCCAGTTTGACTTCTCTTGTGCCTTGATCCCAGACACCACCAGATGAGGAAGCATTAGCACTAAAGTCCTCTGACCGGTGGAAAGCCGCTGCTTTTCACTGTTCTGCAAGCCAAAAAGCTTCAGTGCTTCCATAGCAAGAATAGGGATGGTTGGTGAAGACCAGCCCTAGTGTGCTGGTGAGCTCCAGGTTCTTGTTGCTTAGGGTCATCAGGAAGTGTCCAGAGGCCTGAAGGAGCACAATGGGAACCCCACACCCTCCCCAACAGAACGGGTATCATAGGAAAAATGGCTTCTGGGTAGAAGGATACTGGTGTGTTCCCTGGTCAGTACCAACATGAGGAGAAGCACCTAGATTGAAGCAGGATCCAGTTCTCCATGGGCAGAAAAGGAAAAGGGCCCATGGTGTCAAATGCAAGTTGCTCCACATGTTGCAGTGAAAGCAGGCCAGAGGTACAAAGATTTAGTGTTAAAATGTCAGAGTCTGGAGCCGTGAGGAAGCTGATAAGAGGGCTTGTAGCTGGGTATAAGACTGCTAAACCAGACAGATTATAGGGGTGGTGCGGCTCAGATCATGTGACGGCAAAGAACGGATATAAGGCACTATTGTGCTTTCTCACGTCCTTTGTTCCAGTGCAGCAGACTGAACTGGAAGTCAGGCTGGCTTCTAAAAAGAATCTTCTACCTAGAAAACCACCACAGACCACTTCTGAGACAAAGAGTTAAATATCAGGGAATCAAGAAAGACCACAGCTAGCACTTGATGGCCGTGATAGACTTCGATGCCTTCTAACTGGGTGTACAGCACACGAAAAACACACGCTCGTCTCCTTGGTAAAACCATGGGACATGCAGAGTGTGTGGATCCACCACTGGCTTAGAGAATCAACCAGTCTTGACAGATACTTCAGCCTCTGTCCAGTTTCTGTCATGGCGCTATAATGACTGGAAGAGGCAAAATCAGTGGCCTTTTTTTTTTTCTTCCTCCTTTGTAAACTCTTCCCGTTCTCAGGAATTTCTCTTGCTTTTCCTTAATTTCTGACTTTTCCTCAAATCCCCATAAAGCTTGCTTCAAATCTGCATACTCCTATGAGAGCCTGTGTCATCAATGAGCTTTGGTGTGAGACAATGAACTTGGAGTCACTGCCCCAAGCCAATCTTTGATATCCGTTAGTGTCCAGCATCTTAGGGTCCTAGGTCAAGTCCAGCTGGGCCAAGAAAGGTCTTGTCACTCTTAAAGACCCCAGGATCACAGTGGTTAAGACAGTGCCCCACACCTCTAAAAAGTAAAGCTGGAAAAACAAGCAGAAATCCACGGCATGAGGGCTGAAAAGAGCCAGAATTTACATGGCAGCTCCTTGATTTCTTACTGTCCCGGGGCCTAGGAGGTCAATGTTAAAGCTGAGAATCCTGCAGTAACTGGGGCAGTTGGTTACCCTATGTGTGACCTTAGGTCAATCCTTAATTAAAAAAAAAAATACATGTGTGTGTGTGTGTGTGTGTGTGTGTGCGCGCGCGCGCGCACATGTGCACACCAGACTATCAACTCCTCCAGCTTCTGGGGAGTCTCCCATCTCTGTCTCTACCCTATGTTAGGAACATCTAGATGCAGTGCTGAGATAGCAGTCACACTCTCTATCCAGCTTCTGTGCACAGCATCGCATGAGGTGTGGGACTCTGTTGTCAGGTCAGTTGTGAGCCTGGGATGGAGGCACAGACTTGACGTGCCCATGGTCTCGTGGGGGCAGAAAGAGTGGAGAGGAGAGGAGGGGAGAGGAGAGGAGAGGAGAAGACAGTAGAGAACTACAGGTCTGCAAAGAGAACTTGGAAATTGTGCAGCCCCATTGAGGCCGACTCATACTTGGGAGGAGTCCTGGGGTCATTTTATAGTTGCTGAGCATAGTCCCATGTGCAGAAAGCCCTATCCTGTCACATACTTGAGACCGTGGTATAGCTGTTTATAAAAAAGCTGAAGTCCTGGAGTTTTAAGCATCACAACAGTCTATCCTGTAAATTGCACTCACAGTGACCTTGGTATCATGACCTTGGCCTTTAAGCACGCAACCTGGTCTGTGTACTTGGCTAAATCTCTCTCTGCAGTGCTGTGGTCTGCAGCCTGACCTATGGGGATCTGAGGGTTGGGCTCTGCTGCAAGCTTGGTCACTGTAGCATCTTAGCACTCCATTCTCCCTGCAGGCTTGGAACATGTCTGAAAAAAGTCTCGTGGTGGGAAGGAGTGTCATTGTTTTAAAGGAACCCAAGGGCATGGACTCAGATATGGGAAAAGGGTGAAAGTTTTGCCTTTAAGAAGTGGCAGTAGAAAGATGCACAAAGACAGGGCAGGTGTGTGGTCCGTGTGCAAAGCTAGGAAATAAACGCCTCAAGCTAGGCTGATATATCATCAGTGGTCCACAGTAATTGCTTTAGGATCGCACACTGACTGTGGACGTGGACATTTTTGATTGATGGCTGCTAATGCAATGCTATACATGGCCATTTTACATTCCACTGAAGAATCGACCCAGCATTTCTGAATCCCCTGACAGCTTCTCTGTGGCCTCCTTTATCTCTGCTGCTCATCAGAGAAAGGGCAAAACACACATTAAGACACCCCTGAAGTGCCAGGCGACAGCTCAGTGATGGCTGCTGAGCTGCTCTGGGCCAGAGCTGACATCCCCAACCTCACCACTAATGAGAACATTTGAAACATTACTGACATCTTCTGCCCGCAGAGGTTGCCGGAAGTAATTAAGCACTGCTTCCACAAAGGGCTGCTCTGGAACACAGAGGCCTTGCATGGAAAAGAGCATGTGACTGGGTTGTGAGCTTGCACCTCCTGGGTTTCCAAGACCCCACCCTTATGAGCTCCTTCCCTGCTTGCCAGGCCAGCTCAAGGACTCAGGAAAGCACTCCGCACGCCATTCCTCTCCACCTAGCAGTACTGTGGGGAGGCAGGGGGTAGTCTGCAGGTGGCTAGACTCCTTGATAGACTCCTGGTCTACAGCACGCTGCTCATCCTCTCTCCCATCATCAGGAAATAGCATGCTCTGCTGCTGAGGCAGTTGGGACTGGTAAAGAACCAGATGCGCAGTGGGCCATCAAGAGTTAGACTGTGTAGTCCCCAGGCTATACATGTGGTGGGGCACACAGACCACCAGAAGTCACGTGGTGGAATGGCACTGCATGACATGGAAATAGTCAATAAATGCAGAGAGGTCAGTCTGGAATAGGCTGTGAAACAGTGTCTAGATGTTTCCAGTGCGGGGAACATCTAAACACAGACACACTAAACATCTCAGTATCTAAAACAGACATACAGGCAGTACTGAAGATCACAGTATTTGCCAATGTGTTTGCAAATCTGGGGGCAGTTCCCATCATTCCCGGGTTCCCTCCCACGAGAGTCAGCCCCTGGTGGGGGAACGTCTCTTGTCTCTGTATCTTATATTAGATGATTTTTTTTGAATTACTATGATTAGATGACTTTGGAGGGTTGATGCTATAAAGTAAAGGTTGTTTAGCTCACAGGGTTGCAGATTGTGTGTGTGGGGAGCACAAAGAGGGCACGGTCATCTACCTCCATGTCTCTTAACTTGGGAACTGTGTGGCAAGGAGTTGGAAACTTTGTCACCAAATAAGTCAGGTATATATTTGGTTATGTGTCCCAACAAAGAATATATCTGGTGTTTATACTGGTTTCCTGGACACAGCTTCAAAACCCTTTCAGACTCCTGAGTTATGAGCTCCTCCTGTTAGCCCTGACAGTCCCTTTTACCCATGCCTGAGTCTGTGCCATCGAAGTGACTTACGATGGATCCACTCACTTCCAGGGATAGGTTGTCCATCCCAGAAAGAACACACCTATGATTAGAGGGCCAGTGTTCAGCACTCGCCTTGACATCTGGGCACAGGAGCAGAGTTCAAGTTCACACATATGGCTGATGGTTTAGCCACACCACATAGTGCTGGAACTTAGATACAGGCTCTGGACAGGGAGGCCAGAAAACTTCCTGGTTGGTGGGATAGCAACATCCTCTCAGGTCAAACCTTCTTCCATCTTGGAAGGAGGTTGCTTAATCTTCAGGACGGTTAAGGGGAGCTGAAACATTCCATACTGTAGGAGATATATATCAGGAGATAAACAATTCAGTATCTTCAGCAGGTTCCTGAAACCAAGCAGATTCACAAGGTCTGACAAGTCCAGTTGGCCGGAAGAAGCTCAGACCAGCTGAACTGCCTGGAAGAACACTCTCTACGCTGCGGAGGTGCCGGAAAGCTGTGCAGTGTACTCCAGCTTTCCAGCTTTCCTGAGTGTCACCCATGCTGGGGTGGGCTTTGGTGATGCAGCTGTCTTTGAGTGGTTTTCTGCTCCTGTAAGTAACCCCTCACCCATAGTTTTGTACGTTACCTCAATAAAGCTCATTGGTTCACCAAGTTGGACTTGGGAGTTGTTTTTATATATAATATATATATAATTTTTTCCTGTTGCTGGTTGTCTATCTGTGGTGATAGACGTTTGTTCTCATCTCTCCAGTGTCACACAACAGGTGAACGCATCAATATTCTGGGATAGGGACATAACCAAGTCCACAAGCATAGAAGCCACTGAACTTTGAACTGAGTACCATTCCAGATGTTGTCTATGTCACCATGCATCTGGCTGTTCATTTGGATCCTCTGTAATAGTGTCACTGGGCACAATTTTGAGTTCCGTAAGTTGTTCTAACAAATTATCAAACGCAAAGAGGTTGTGGCCAGGCAGAAGGGGAGGCCATCTGAGAACTCCAATGTACTGCTAGCGTCTGAAGCGAGGGCAGTCTTGCTGGGACCTGGACTCCAGGTTGTTGTGTCAGAGTTGAACGGAATTGTAGGACACTGCCTGGCATGCAGAATAGTGTTAGGATGTAGACCGTTTGTCAGACAGAGGGCTTTGACAGTTAGTAAGCATTAGAGAAATAGCCAGAGCCAAGGTGAATAAAAGATCTTTTGTCCCCCAGTGTCTCCTGTCACCCCAATACAATAGGAGCAAGCAGGTCTAAATGAAAAGACTGGATGTTCCAGGCCAGGGGAAGGCAGAACACCACAGTTTAAACTGGACTGACCATTGTGATGGGCTGGACGATAGCTCAGAGGATTCCAAGTCAGTGACAGGAGAAAACAGAGTGAATTCATTCCCATTTGCTCAGGTGCCAGACAGGATCAGACCTTTCAATAAGTTTGATGTGCCAGAGTTTCTTTGTACGCTTACCGATACGAAGAGTTTTGTGC
>JAMJFZ010001975.1:1272500-1450000 GCA_026225945.1 Cricetomys ansorgei | reverse complement strand
CAGTGTGAGCTACTGCAATCAGTGTTCCTCGAAAGATACAGCCAGTGGAAGAGCTCTGGAGGAGGTAGGTGCAATTTTGGCACCTGAGGGAAACATTAAGAGTGACTTCCATTTGAGAATCCTAGTAGTTAGGGGGATTATTTTCTTAGAAAAAACAATCATCATGTTCCTGGGACTACAAACAGCCCCTGTTACAGAAGAGAAGACATGGTCTGGGTGCCTGGCTTGGTTTTTGCATTCCCTGCCCACGGGGGTGGGGTGTGGTTAGAGGTGGTGTGGACCAGAGCCCAGGCTTGCTCAGAAGCAGGGCCTGCTGTTCCTGTCTTTGCCACCAAGGCTCCTCTAGTGTTTGGTTTCCTTTCCTGGGGGGATTTTTGGTACAAGATAAATGAGAACTGAGGCAGTCACACGGGCTCAGAAGCAGGCATGCTGGCTGAGCTGGAAGGCTTTGCACAGGTCAATCTTCTATCCTGTGGTCGGCTTTCCCTGACAGTTCCTCACGGTCTGCCTGCTGCCAGCAACACCTCATGCCTGCTTCTGAACACGGGAAGGCTGCTGTGGTGGCTATTTGTTGCTAAAACACCATCTTTTCTGACACAAGTCTCCGAAAGCAGTAAATGAAGAGAGGACTAGTCAGGGCTTACACCAGCTCCCACCATGATCCCTACAGCCCTCAGGAGCAGGTATATGATTTGCAAATGGGTCTGAGGCTTAGCTTCAGGAACCCAGTGTTTCCCTCTGAGTGACCACCTCACATTGCCTGAGCAAGTGGCTAGCTCTTTAATGTTGTATTTAGAAATATGTGCAGCCCTATATAGTAAGATCAATTACCTAGGATATATGTAAAAGAATTAAAAAAGCAATAACCCCTCAAATCATCTAATCAATAAATAAGCAAATGAATAAGCAGTTTTTTAAAAACCAAACAAACAAACAAGTGAAAACCACCAGCAAATGCCCAAAGACTATTCCTCTATCCACCAGGAAAATGTCAATGAGGCTGCATCAAGACTCATTCTATCTAACCTCAGACAGAATAGTTAGCTTCCAGAAAACAAATGACAAGTGCGGTGGGGTGTTGTGGGAAAGCGGCCTTCACACAAGGCTGCTATGGATGTAAATTAGTGCAAGCACTATGGAAATCAGTGGGGAGCCTCTTCCCAAACTAAGAACAGCATGCTGTGTGAGCCAGCTGCATGTCTCCTGGGAATAGACTCCAAGGAATCTAAATTAGCGTGCCACAGGACACTTGTTTTCGGGTGCTTGTAGCAGTAGAATTTACTACAATCAAGTTACAGAACCAGCCTAGGGGGTCCATCAAGAACTGGGTAGATGGAGGACATGCCCCTCTCTTCCTCTCCTCTCTCTCTCTCTGTCTCTCTCTCACACACACACACACACATATGTGTATATATATATATGCATGTGTATATATACATATATATATACGCACGTATGAATATGTATATATATGCATGTGTACATATACATATATATGCACGTATGAATATGTGTATATATATGCATGTGTACATATATATATATGCACGTATGAATATGTGTATATATATGCATGTGTACATATACATATATATATGCACGTATGAATATGTGTATATATATGCATGTGTACATATACATATATATGCACGTATGAATATGTGTATATATATGCATGTGTACATATACATATATATGCACGTATGAATATGTGTATATATATGCATGTGTACATATACATATATATGCACATATGAATATGTGTATATATATGCATGTGTACATATACATATATATGCACGTATGAATATGTGTAATACATATGCATGTGTATATATACATATGCACGTATGAATATGTGTATATATATGCATGTGTATATATACATATACATATGCACGTATGAATATGTGTATATATATGCATGTGTACATATATATATATATATGCACGTATGAATATGTGTATATATATGCATGTGTACATATATATATATGCACGTATGAATATGTGTATATATATGCATGTGTACATATACATATATATATGCACGTATGAATATGTGTATATATACACACATACATTTGAAAGTTAGCGGGGACTACCTGGACTGTTGAGAAGAGGAAGGGATTAGCAGACAGGGATAGAAGAGGGTAAGGGATATAAGGGGTATGGAATACGGTAAAGGCACATGCTTCACTTGAATGAATTATCACAATAAAGCCCATCGCTTTGCATGATGATTATACATTCACTAAGATAATGGAAATAAAACCTGGAAACAGAAATGGCGCGCACTTGACAGCTTCATCTGCAGCCATGCGGCCTCCTTTATGGTCGTGTTCCTTCCGTTTGGAAGTCTCTGGACACTTAGCTGCTTCCTTCCGGGCCTGCGTTCAGCAGGAGAGATTGGCCAAGAGTCTGGAGGCATTACCCCAGGGCTGGGAGTTGGGCAGTGTCATGAGAACCACGCGAACACCTCCCTTTGAAGCTGGAAGTTCTCTCTCCTCTTCCTTTCTCTTGAGCTTGTTTGGCATTTGCATTTTATTTTCCAGAATGATTTTCTGGAAAGCTCCTATTTCCAGAGTCATTACGTTTTCTTTATCTTTACAGACCGTGATTGTGTTGCCTTATGACATAGTGATCATATACTTTCAGAGACTCTAGGACTAGGCTTGTTCTCACAAACACTTCCCAGCATGCCTACAACCAACCTCTGCCTCTTGCCTCCTACATATAAGTGACACGGAGATCCCTCTTGCTCCAGCCCGTGAATAGTGCGCAACGTTTCCCTTCCCCTTCTCTCTGTGATGCCTCTCCCTAGCCTCAAAGCCCTTGTCTCCCAGACTCTCACATTATTAACATCAAACTCCAATATAGCAGGACTGTACTCTGTAACTCTACATGCCTTCATCAGCCTCAGCTTCTATGCCATGAGCTGGGAGACTTAACAACAGACAGTCTATGAAGGCTACAAATCTGAGATCAAGGCCCAGTGGGGCTTGGTTGGGGGACTCTCTTCTGGGTTGCAGCTGCCCACTTTGAGGTGCTGGGTTTTACACTCATGCCCGCTCACCTCACAGATCCTTGTCTTCTAACACTATCACAGCAGGGATAAAATTTCAACACCTGTACCTTGGGTACCTAGATGGTGCATATGAATCACATACCCACCACAAGTGGGAGTGGCCTTGGCCTGTGACCCTGAGCTCTGCTTTGCTGTGACTGCTGTGCTCTTTGCTGCTCAGGGGTTGTACACAGATTCCTGGAAAGAGGAGCTCAAGAAGAGCAGGCACCATGCTTTTGATTGGCATTTGACTTTTGCTACTAATACCCTCCGCCCAGGTGTGGAAGGAGGAGATGGTGGTGGGGGTGGAATCTGCAATTTCTATTTTTTACATTTCCTCTACTCTTGACATTTTTTTAAAAAAAAAATCAGACAATGTTTATTTTTTTTCTTGTAACTCTGGCTGTCCTGAAACTCACTCTGTAGACCAGGCTGGCCTCAAACTCACAGAGATCCTCCCTGCCTCTGCCTCCTGAGTGCTGGGACTAACAGCGTGTGCTGCTACTGCCTGGCTTCTTGAGGCTCTTCATGAAGCTGAAGTGCTACCTCCTGCCATCTGGCATGAAAATGGCATCTGCTACTCATTACCTCCTGTAAGCCATCACTCTGCCCCCTTCCATTCTATTCCAACTTCTAAAGCACAAGTATTTTCACCCACAAGGGTAAAACTCATGACCAACTGGTTACTTCCCATTCTTTCCAAAAATATTTCCAGTGCTGAAAACTAGAAATATCAGCTATAGCTAGACTTTTGTTGCGTTCTGAGATAGGTACCCATTGCACCGACTGAAAATCTCGGTCCCCAAAGACCTAAGTAGGTAAAACAAAGCATTCTTCCTCCTTACTTTTCACCGTGAGGTACATGGACTTGCTGACGTCTGCGCCCACATCGTTGCTGACCTTGCAGAGGTAGTAGCCACTGTCTTCTTCCACAACATGCTTGATCAAGAGCGAGCCGTTGCTCAGGACCTGAATTCTGCCATTCAGGGCAATTGGCTGGAACTGGGGGACCCCAGCACCTGGGAGAGAACCACAAAGAGGACCCGTGACGCCAAGGAGTGATGATTCATCTTCATTGGCAATGCAACTAGATTTAGAATCATCTAAGACATCCCTCTGGGTGTGTCTGTGAAGGAGTCCAGAGAGCTTTAGCGGAGAAGGGAAGGACTCTGTAGGGGCAGCGCTGTCCTACAGACTAGGGTCCTAGACTGAATACAAAGCGGGAGAGGCCAGTGAGTGGGAGCATCGATTCTCATCAGTTTCCCAGTCTGTTGCGGTACGGAGTCCCAGGCACACATCCCGCTGCCGTGTCTACCTCATTATGATAGACCTTATCATATCGGCTGTGGGGAACAATCAACCTCGCTTCTTTCACCGGCTCCTTGTATTTGGTTACAGCAGTGAAACAAACATGTAGCACACAACAAGAATAGACACATGGACAGCAAGGTAAGTCCCTTCTGACGGAGGGACGCTGACTGTGTCGCACACAGGCAGTCTTGGGATACGCCAAGTCACACCTTCTTTCCTGTGATACTCAAATTCTTATTTAGAAAAAAAAAATCACATTTACTTAGAATGACAGTATTTCAGAGAATGAGATTAGAGAGTAGCAGTACTTGAACATAGATTCTCCACGAAATGCCCAATTTGGTGAGTGGTAAGCAGCTGATAAATTATTCAAAGAAATCATAGGTAGAACAACCCCACAGTAGACACGACCCATGTTGTGAACAAAATTCCTCCTGTTCCCGGGACGTAATGTGGATGTAAACGGGGGGAGAGCTCCTCCAGGGGCGTGGTAGCCCCCCCTGGCTGCTCATGTTGGAGGCTACAAAGAGCACACTAGCACTTCAGAGCTCCCTCCTCAGGTTGGGTGGTACAGAGGAGAACCACAGTACACTGTCAGCAACTGGACTCTGCTTTAGTATGTAAGCCAGGCCACTGTGTGAAGGCATTGCTAAAGCACTGTCCCCTAGGAGCACTTTCAGGCCGATGTGCTGGGACAATAGGTTTAGAAAAGAAAGGATCTTAGGCATGACACAGTAGAAGAAGATCCTGACAGATGTCTGGGCAAACGGTGGCTTGGGTTGACCTACCTCACTGATTGGGGTATGTGGAGGATGTCTCTTTCTCTGCCCTGAGAGTCTGGGGACTGCATGGAGATTGAGAGCAAGAGTTGATCTGATTTTCCCAGAGGAAGCTCACAGAGTGGATTAAAGACATATTCTACACAGGAGATTTGGGTTCTCTGGTCTCAGCACAGGACTGGAACTGACCAGATCTGCTGTGTCCAAATTTCTTCCACGGGGGTCTTCTAGCACCACAGCTGAAACATTGGACTGCACACATTGGCTGTCCTTCTCTCTGGGATTCTGCTGCAGGGATCTCAGAACTGGGTTTGAGCCTCTCTGAAAAGACCATGGAACTGAATATTGTTCCTGAGAGGCCCTTTCACACTAAGAACAAACAGAATCCCTACAGGAGTGGCTTCTCTCGAGATAGAACTGCTGCAGAAGATGTGTAGCAACTTGAATTAAAAAGCTGAAAGGGGGCTAGGGAGACAACTCAGTTGGTAAAATGCTTGCTGTGCAAGCAAGGGACTTGATTGATACATAGCACCTACACACGAAGTCAGGCCCAGTGGTGTGCTCCTGTAACCCCAGAACTGAGGAGGCAGAGATGGAGATGGAGGATCCCTGGGGCTGTCTGAGCAGCCAATGTAGTGGGATCAGCAAGTCCAAATTCACTGAGAAATCCTTCCAGAATAATAAGGAAGAGAGCAATTCAGGAAGATAGACAGTGTTGACTTCTGGCCTATACATGTATGTACACACACACTCATGCACACACAAACACATGGATGTGAATGGACCCCAGAATGCTGGTGACATGTCCTAAGGTAATGGCCCAGGAAAAACCCAGGCAGAACTCTGACTGGACAAACAGAAGGATTTCTACCTGGTAAATAGAAACCTAAACTCAGCATTTCTCAGGAATCTCATAAGACAGGTTCTACCTGTCATGAAAACTACTACTTCCCTTCACCACCAACCACCAAATACCTTGAGCAAAGAGCATCTAGTACTGGATTAGTCCAAACAGCCTAAAACAGATCAAAGTTCCCACAATAACTCTCAGGCTGTTCTGCCCCCATGCCACTTCTTGTTGCCATCTGCCCAGACAAAGCTGACAACACACACACATACACACACACACACACACACACACACACACGCATATGCACACTCACAAACAAGCTCATGCACAATCACATACACACACACACATAAAGTACATATACATGTACACACTCACCCACACACAGCTAAAAGGTGCTCTACTTCTGTAAAGGTGTTCTACTTCTGAAGGAAACCAGATAAGAAAGCTGCTTGCATTGCTCACTATCACAATTGTACTTTCCTTAGAGTGAATCTGAATGCTAATGTCCTAAGGAACAGGTAAGCATTGTTTCATAGAATTAAAATGCCTTAAAATTAGATATGAGCCCTGTAGAGTAATTTACCTTTGGCACATGATGAAGAGAGAGGTCATAGGTGAAAAACTGGGTGGAAGAAAGGGGCTGGAAAAGGCAGTGATCTACTTTAGTCTTCCCTTTGGACCAGAGAACTATGTGGCTCACACTCTTGTAAAGCAGAGAAAAAGAGGCATGGGAGAAACCAAACTATCAGGAACAGATGAAACTACTGGGCAGAGGCTTAATAATACCTCAATAATTCGCATAAGCAGATGCGAGAGGTTCAGATGAAATATTAAACCTATTAAAATAGAAAAAGTAACAGAAGGTGCAACTACTGTGTGTGCAAGTATTCTTGAAGCTTATTAGCCTAGTGGACACCAAAGAGGGAATGACTAGATCAGCAAAATAGTAAAACTAAAAAGAGCAAAGGATGGAAAACACATGATCTCATTCACGACTCTCAAAAAAATAATTGCGTACTTTAGTAATTACCATTTTAGAAGAAGAAGAGAGAAAGAAATGGATATAAAAATAATCTTTAAATCAGAAATATTTAATCAATTTGACTTAATAAACAATTATAGAGCTCCACACTCAGCAACAGCAGGACAGGTAAGCTGCAAATGACTCTGGAGCAATTCCCCCAAGAAACAGAGTGCTTTAACACCAAGAGACAGCCTGCTGAACACCAAGACACAGCCTGCTGAACACCAAGAGACAGCCTGCTGAACACCAAGAGACAGCCTGCTGAACACCAAGAGACAGCCTGCTGAACACCAAGAGACAGCCTGCTGAATACCAAGAGACAGTGTAGCTGGACATTTTGAATAAGTTTTTTTGTACTGTGTAGCCTTCCTTATGATTGGATGCCTCTTGGACTTCTGGGAACTTTGCTCTGAACAAAAAGGAGGCAATGGGGAGTTGGCAGTTGGTGCATTGGTTGGATAGATGATAGTCCTGTTTATTTTATTTTATTTTATTCTATTTTATTTTTTAGCAACTCCTGTTCTTCAAGCTTCAGATAGTTAAGGATGGCCAAAAGAGGCAGTGAGTCTTCCTTTCTTTCTTTCTTTCTTTCTTTCTTTCTTTCTTTCTTTCTTTCTTTCTTTCTTTCTTTCTTTCTTTCTTTTTTTCTTCCTTCCTTCCTTTCCCTTCTTTTCCCTTTCCTTCCCCTTCCTTCTATCCTTCCTTCCTTCCTTCCTTCCTTTCCCTTCCCTTCCCCTTCCTTCCTTCCTTCCTTCCTTCCTTCCTTCCTTCCTTCCTTCCTTCCTTCTTTCCATCTTTCTTTCCTTCCTTCCTTCCTTCTCTCTCTCTCTCTCTCTCTCTCTCTCTCTCTTTCTTTCAAGGCTGCCTGAAGAGTGGTGAATATTTATTTATTTATTTTCTCTTATACTTAGAGGGTAAAAAGGCACAGTGGGAATCTGTTACAAGTTAGGAATCTGTTACAGTAGCAATCAGTTTCAGAGGTCAAAGTCCCAGGGAGCTCCAGGACTCTGTTTTAGTTACAAGTGCTGTCCAAACAAGGGGCAGAAAATCAGAATAAAAAAGGGTAATGGGGAGTTTGATTTCAAGTGTAGTAGAGGGAAAGGCAGAGGAAGGAGGGGTGGGTGCTTGTGGTCAAGAGGCCAGCACAGTGTTTACAGTGCTGTCACCACAGGGATATATGCCACTTTGCTTTCAGTGGTGATTTTCTTTTTCTTTTCCTCTTTTGCTTCTATTTCTTCTCAGAAAAGGTTAAAGAAGTGGATATTCAACTAGAGGAGTTGCAAGGGGGAGTGGAAAGGGCCATGGGAGGAAAAACAGAGCAAAAGAGAGAATGAAAGAGCTCAATTTTTTCTTTCTTTTTGAAAAAGGAAATTATAAAAAAAGAAATTGGCAGTGCTGTTAAAAGAAATAAATAAATTAGTTAAAAAAAAAAAAAGGAATTGGTGATGTTACTAAAAGAAATACGGGGAATTAGAAAGGGTGGGAGAAAGGAAAATCGAGGACCTGGGAACACACTGGGCTCTTTCCCAGTGACAGAACAAAAGATTTTTTTTTTCTCCAGGGTAGTCAAAAGGGAGGAGATTGTACAGGATGATGGTCCTGTTAGGAAAATAAAGGGAGAATGGTCAGATAAGGCAGCCAGTCCCAAAAGAGGTGAATCCTCTTTTGTGAATCCTCCGTGCTACCTGAGGTGGAAAAAAGGCAGCCTCGGGTCACCTTCTGCATTTCCAGTAGAGAGCCAGCATATTCCAGCTGATGGGAACAACCCTCGAGGTAATAATGAAACAGGATGGTATCGGATAGAAATAGATGATTTAAGGTGGCTGAAGGAAGCAGAGGTGTCATATGGCATGCATTTGCCCTGTGTAAAGCAAGTGCTGAATAACTGGGCACTGCAGCACAGGATGGTCCCATTTAATTGGAAAGGGTTAATATCAGCTACACTAGAGGGAGGCCCTAGGCTTCAAGGGTTAAAACCTGATGGAGAGAAGCAGCAGTAAGTATGGAACAGCAGAAAGGGGCTGGAAGGATAAATATAACCTGAAATTAGTTCCTTGCTGAGGGTTGGTATGCTGAATTACAAGAACAGATTGAGTTTGATGACCATAGAACAATGTTGTTTAGGAGCTTTACAAGCTTAGGAGAAAGTAGAGGGGCTAGGAAAAAATCCACCTCGTTTACAAAAGTCATACAAGGCTCAAATGAAGCCTTCACTGATTTTTGCAAAGATTAATTGCAGCACTTAATAGAGCCATCTCAGACCCTGAAGTGAGACAGGTGCTGATTGAGACCATCACATCTGAAAACACCAACACAGAGTGTAAAAAAGTTTTACAGTCATTAAAAGCAAATTCTGCACCATTGGATCACTGGATCAGTGCTACTGCAGACATTGGTTCAAATACTTACATGGCCACTGTAATAGGTAAAGCTATAGTTAGAGGGCTAAAATGCCAAAATGTCCAATTTTTTAACTATGGAATACTCAAGTACTTGCAAAGAGATTGTGACCAAGCTTCTTCTAAAGGCAATGGTTTCTTTAAATATCAGTCAGAAAAAATTAGCAGATTTTCAGGAGTGTGCAAATGGTGTGGTACAGGGTCAACACTAGTTGAATGGGTGTAGATCCAAAAGAGATATACAGGAGAATTCCTTGCCATTGGGAAATGGTGCAGGGGGCCAAGTTTGGGCCTTGGGAGAAAAAATTAGCTACCTGTGTCCTGTTAGCACTGGAGTAGCATGAAGACCAGGAAACTCAAACTCAGTGTTGGAGATCTGATACATGCTACTGAAGGCAGTGTTGCACTAGATCTGGCTATAGATAGAAAGCTTACCATATCCCCAAAGTGTTCAATGCTATAAAACTGGTACTGGAGTTTATGGTCCTCTTCTTCTAGGGACAGTAGGAATGATCCTAGAAAGGAGCAGTTTGACATTAAAGGGATTTATTGTGTGTTGTGGAATTATAGACTAAGATTTCAAAGGAGAAATGAAAATCATGGTCTATGTAACAAAAGACCTGCAGTTTAATGCAGGGGATAGGATGTGCAGCTGTTACTGTTTCCCTATATCAAAAGAAAAGATGCCCCTGTAGAAAGAGCAGGCAGGTGTAGAAGCACTGGGAAATGAGTGTTCTGGTAGGCTGTCATTAATGGTAAAAGGCCAAAATTAAAAATGCAAATAAATGTCATTTAAATAGAGGGATTGGTGGACACGGGTACAGATGTAACAATAATCTCCCAAGAGTCATGGAATTCAAATTGGCCCCTTCAGGAAGTATCCACACAGTTTATAGGGATTAAGAATTTATCCCAAGTAAAGCAAAGTGTGAAATGGGTTACATATTTCAGACCAGAAGGGAAAAAGGAAAGTTGAGGCCTTCTGTGGCTGACATAGCTATAAATTTACAGGGAAGAGATTTATTACAACAGTGGGGAACTCAGATTAATATCCCTTCAATTACAGAAACAGTATATAATAAGATCTCAAGGGGAAGATGTTCTTAATAAAGGGAATGCACAGGCTGTACAGGCTGTCTAAAAGAAAGACACAACATGTATTGAGTTTCCAAATTTATAAAGGGGGCCACCGTGGAAAGGCACAGTAGGAATCTGTTCCAAGTTAGGAATCTGTTACAGTAGCAATCAGTTTCAGGAATCAGTCCTGGTGGGTTCTGGGACTCTGTTTTCAGTCCGCCTGAACACCAACAGACAGCCTGCTTGAACACTGCTATCCATATATGTTGAAAACCTAGTGGGAGGTATTTGCAGGAGGGCTTTTGGGAAGTGTGTAGTTCAGGAGGGCGAAGCCCTTATGAATGGGATCACTGCCCTTGTAAAAGTGACTCTGGAGAGCACCCTTGTCCACTGTGTGGGGACAGCAATAAGTCAGTGGTGTGAGGCCCAGGATGAAGCCCTCAGCAGAATCTGACTAGTTGTCGGTGCCTGACTTCAAATGCTCAGCCCCCTGAATTAATGGGAGCAAAGGTTCTGCTAAGTGAGTCTTCGAGCACATGGTAGAGCAACTTGAGAAAATTTACACAGTCATCAGAAGAAATAATACTGGAAGCTAGATAAATCTCAATTAATCTGATAAGGTGAAAATAATAGTACATGCTTTATTTCTGTAGCAAAATTTAAAATTGATGGCAGTATGAGAAATATATCTGGACAAGCTCCAAGTACTTGAAAAACTAACAATGCAGGGGGTTTTTGTTGCTGTTGTTGTTTATTTGTTTGCTTTTGGTTTTTCAAGACAAGATTCCTCTGTGTAGGCCTGGCTAATCTATAACTTGCTCTGTAGACCAGGCTGACCTGTAACTCAGAAATCTGCCTGCCTCTGCCTCCCGAGTGCTGGGATGAAAGGTGCGCGCACCACCATCGCCAACAGCAATGCATTTCTTAACAACTCATGAGTCAAAGGTGAACCCACTAGAAATGCTAGAAAGCATTTCAGTTGAATAAAATAAAAGTAAAATATATTAAAATAAGTGGCATGTGGTTTAAAGCGACACCTCCATGGTCATCTGTAACACGGAATTACATGGTATTAATACTTGTATACTTGTAATACTTGTAATAATGGCTTGTATTGATACTAGAAAAGGACAGCAAACAGAAATCAAGCACTTAAGAAGTGCTTAAGTGGCTTAAGAAGATACTACAGGATAAGATACTACACGCAGAAACAAGGCGACAGGAGGAAATCATAAGGAGAGAAGCTGCAATCAGCGAGATGAAACAGAGAAAAACCAACAGAGTCAAAAGTTGGTGTCTGGAAAAGACAGTAGAATTGGTCAAGTAGACAACGGAACAGCGAGAAACTACTAAGAATCACAATCAACGAGGTCCAAAGTGATGACTCATGCCGTGCCGCTGGGTGTAGCAACTTCAACTAAAGAGATAAAGTTCCTTACGAAACGGTCACGTTTCACCAGTTAATGAGAGCTACCTGCTAACTGACCCGCTGTGGTTTTAAACATGAGAACTCTTTGATGGAATATCTCCCCCCCTTTTCTGTGAATGATTCTAATCCTACCATCCGGAGAGATGACCCCTTCATTTTCTAGACACATAAGAATTCATCCCTATTTTTACACAAAAGGAATTTGTGGTTCAGTTTCAGAGAAGCTTTGGCTAACGCCTGGCAAGTAGCTATCAGTACAGTGATGTTGACTCTAGCCCACCTCCTCCTCTTTCTCTTTTCTAGGATGAGAACCATCTCGTTGCAAGTCTGCCATGGCGTGAGCTGTCTCATGACAAAGCTTCCTACAGGAAGGCACCAAGGGCTAACTCTCACCAATAGTCCGTGGCAAATTAAATCCTGCCAGTCAAGATACGAGAGAACATGAAAACCCTCGATGTCACACAGGCCCAGCTGGCACTCACCGGGTGCTGTTAAAGAGAGCCTAATCCAGGGATCTCATCTATGTCTGTATTCCTGACCCACACCTGTGGGAAGATGGAAATCCTGTAGGAATTATAGCCACACACTTTGGGGGAGGGAATGCCAGGACTTCCTTCATGGGGTGGAGTACGGATTGATGCTCCTGATGGAGGGGGCGGCACACAGCAGGAGCACAGCATTGCTGTCTTCTTTTTTTAATTCACTATTGTTGTTTAGTCACTGTGTGAGTATTTGACCTCGTTTAAAGGTCAATGCTATAAACAAATCCCTCTTCTCCAGCCATCAATACAGAAGATGTGGAGCGACAAGCCATCTGTACTGCTAACCCTTGGAGTGACGTTCTGAATCAAAAGCGTTGTGCACTTAAAAGTGAAGCTACATTATTCAACTGCTCACTACAGAATGCACACTTTCACTTCTGCCAGAGTTTACTACAGCTTTACTTACACATGTGCGCTATTAACATTCTTAATCTTTGTTAATGCAACACTATCTTATTTTAACAGGCACCTTTTTAGTTTTTGTTCATAGATAATTTTGAGCATGGTTTTATAAATTATTCATACATTTTTACTTATTATTTGCAAACAATCCCTTCATATCCTTTGCTCATTTTCTGCTACGCTTTTGTCTTCTTAGTGTTCCCAAGTATTTCAGATTTGAGGAAAATGTCACATTCTTATTTCACAAAATTTTTGATGCTTGTTATGTTAAAAAGTTTGGTGCTGAATATTGTCAGCTTCCCTTTCATGCGTGGAAATTTTTCTCCTACAAATATAGATTGCATTTTGAAGGATTTGGTTTTATAAGTTACGAGATAACTTATGGAGAATGTGTTCCTCAATAAAAGGATAAACATTTTACTGAAACTTATAAATGAAAGAATGGGATGGGCATGGCGGCACATGCCTTTAATCCTGCACTTGGCAGGCAGGAAGCGCCAGGTGGATGAGGGTGAATTCAGGGCCAGCCTGGTCTGCATAGTGAGCTCCAGAACAGCCAGGACTACATCAAGAGACCCTTTCTTTAAAGGAAAAGAAAGAGAAGGAAAGGAGAGGAGAGGAGAGGAGAGGAGAGGGGAGGGGAGGGGAGGGGAGGGGAGGGGAGGGGAGGGGAGGGGAGGGGGAGGGAAGGGAAGGGAAGGGAAAGGGAAAAGAAAAGGAAAGGAAAGGAAAGGAAAGGAAAGGAAAGGAAAGGGAAAGGGAAAGTGAAAGGGAAAGGAATGGAGAGGGGAGTGGAGGGGAGAAAAGGGAAAGGAAAGGAAGGGAAGGGAAGGGAAGGGAAGGGAAGGGAAGGGAAGGGAAGGGAAGGGAAGGGAAGGGAAGGGAAGGGAAGGGAAGGGAAGGGAAGGGAAGGGAAGGGAAGGGAAGGGAAGGGAGGGAAAGGGAAAGGAAGGGAAAGGGAAAGGGAAAGGGAAAGGAATGGAGAGGGGAGGGGAGAAAAGGGAAGAGAAGGGGGAAGGGAAGGGAAAGGCAAGGCAAGGGAAGGGCAAGGCAAGGCAAGGCAAGGAAAGTATGAGACACTAGAAAGAACACAGAGCTAGAAGCTGGGGAGAGGAGCTACGATGTCTTCCGGATATGACACAGCTGATGCAACAGCGTCTGTGGTGACCTGCACGGGATCAACCCTACTGCAAATTCCAGCATGAAGAAGGAAGCAGCTCCTGAAACTCACACTGCTATTGGCAGTTGACGGCTGTTGGGGGGTTCATTTTTCTTTGGGGGTGCGGTCACTAGTAGGTTGTCCGTGTCACACTGAATGGCTTCATGCCCACTCACGTATGGTCAGCACAGAACTAGGTATTAATCGCTAACACTTCAAAACGCGAAATCAAATTGGAAGGCAGAGGGGTTGGTGGAACTGAGGAGAGTTAGAGAGAGGTAGGAGGGTGGTAAGATAAAATACACTTTCAAAGGATAATAAGTATTTTCAAAGAGTAATAAAAGTACTACTTTTGATAAAGGGAAAATTCCTTAATTTTTGTTCAAGTGCTTCAATGTGGCCCACTTTTTTTTACATTTACTATTTGTGTGTGTTCATGTGCACGTGCACATGTATGCACCCTGGATATACTGGCCACTGCATAGGTGTGGAGGTCAGAGAGGAACTTATGAGAGCCAGTTCTCCCTTTGCACTGTTTGGATCCCAGGGATGAAACTCGGCCTCTGGAATGGCAGCGAGCACTCTCATCTGCTGAGCCATCTCACGGACCCTTGTTCCCTATGTTAAAATTCTGTTAAAATTCTGTGTTTTACTCCAACTTCAATAAAATTAAGAACTATATCCAATGTAACACACACATGCTAAAAGCTCGGCTGAGGAGAGGATTTAACATGAGAGGTACATGAATTCATGTGTGTGTAAATACACACACACAGACACACATGTACACACACACATCCCAGGCTGCAAATTAAGACACTTAAAGAGCTATGGAATTTATAAACGACATAAAACTTTGTCTTAAACAATTCTGAAAAACCTAGTGAAATTCTTGTGGGCTTTGAGAAAGGCAGAAGATCACTCAGGTCAATAACACATACTTTTTATTTTCCTAAAGTTTCACTAGAAAAAATGTTTTAAATAGGGAAAACATTTACACTGAAGAATTACAAGCTAAAATTTACAGCTGCTAGGCTCTCTCCACTAAATAGCGGGAAAGGGTGATTTGTTGGTTCCTTTCTGGATGGATGTGAGCCTGTGCATTATTTAAAAGGTCTAATGAAGATGGAAATCAAGTCTAAGTGAATTTGAATAACATTAAATCTTTTTCTTCATTGGGAAACAAAAAAAATGAGCCCAAGTTGAAGGGTTACGGCATGTACTGCTCTCATTCCCAGATGTGAGGGAAATGGAGTTCAGTGTGGCTTCATCAACTTCTCGGCCTTCTTCAGAGTCATCGTTACCCCAAAGGGTAACATTTAAATTGGTGTGCAATCTGCAGATCAGTAATTTTCTTCGCATAAGGTAAGCCCCTTGGGCAGGGGCAGGGCACACACTGTGAGCAGCAGTGCTTGGTCCTAAAGAGCTGTCATTTTCTGTGGCTGGCTATCTGGGGCCAAATGGGAACAGTTCTAAGCTCCATCGCAAGACATGAAATGTTAAAGCACGTTGTAAATCACAGACTGGAGTGGTTCACACACAGGTAACCTTCCCTATCTGCTGACAAGCTAGGCCTTGCTGTGTGCTCAGGTGCTGAGGTTGTGGGAATAACATTTAGGAGAGCAGCAAAAGAAGCAGGTAGAAAACCGGGTGCCTGTTTCATCCCTCACTCTTAAGTTTTGCTGATCATTGAGAGAGCACTGGCTGAGAGCTGCTAAGACCCAGGTTCCAGGTCCCTTGACCTAGCCAATGGGACCTGTAGACAAATGGCTGATTCTCTTTGCAACTCAGTCAGAAAATGAGAAATGTTCACATAGAAGATTGTTTGTGACAAGGGAAATGAGCTTGGAAAAATGTAAATGCCTACAATTATATTCAGAATAAACTGATCAAAGAGCATGTTCATAACTGGCTACAGGGGTTTGGGGTGGAGATGACCAGGGTGGATGGAAGCATGGCACAATGGGCGAGGGCTGTCTTTGCTCTCTTGACCGTATCCCCGTGCACGGCTGCAAGCTCTTCTTTCTCCTCTCCAAGGATCAGAGTGTGTCCCTGTTATCCTTATGGAGAGGCAGTGTTTTCTTGAAGAGTGAGCAGTTTTACTTCGAGGAGATGTTTCCTCGAGAATACTTGGTAGGCTTCAGGAGAATCTGGAAACGTGGTGGCGATGAGAAGGAAGTTCAAACCATGACAGGTGTTGCAAATAGGGATGAGGATCTCTCACGTTGAGATGAGGAAGCTGCAAATGCAAGTCTTGATAAACGGAGAAGTGCTGATGAGTTCTCTTTGAGAAGAAGGACCCAGGCACAGACAGAAGCACAGCCCGGACACAGAGGCCTATTCCCAGCTGCACAGCTGTTTCTACTCCCAAAGCCAAACACCCTGTCACTACAACCTACGAATGTAGTATATTGAGTGTAATCAGTGTCCAGTGGTGTCTTTTGATGGTGACTACCACCTTCCCTCCAGATTCCTGCCTCAACTGCAGGGGCTGGCAGCCTGAGAACATTCCCTGACTGCCTGGTTGGTTTTCTGTCAACCTGACACAGGCTAGAGTAATCCGGGGAACAGGAAGCTCAGCTGAGAAAATGTCTCCATCAGATTGCGCTGTAGGCAAAGCTGTGGGGTATTTTCTTGATTATTGACTGGTGTAAAAGCACAGCCCACTGGGCAGTGCAACCTCTGTGCAGGTGGTCCTGAGCTGAGTAAGAAAGCAGGCTGAGCTAGCCACACGGGAGAGCCAAAGGCAGCATTTCTCCATAGCCTCAGCTTCAGTTCCTGCCTTCAGGTTCCTGCTTGAGTTCCTGCCCTGACTTCCCTCAGTGATGGACTGTGGCGTGGAAGTATAGGAAGCAAGTTGCTTTGGTTATGCTGTCTATCACAGCAGCAGAAAGCAAACTAAAACCTTGGCTGTCACCAGGCTCTGGATTCTACCTTCTGAGTGAGGGGCATTTAAAATGACTTGGAAGAAACAAGGAAGGAGAAGCCACCATTCTCCTTCAGAGGCCATGCACGGGGTTGCAGGCAAATGCTGTACTTGAGGAAGGTCTGTAAATTACGACTGCCGACTAGGACAGGAGCAGCTTCTCAAGGTACCAACTATAGCACAGCTTTCTTTCTCTCGTTCATCTTTCCTCAAATGTTGTGCTCTCAAACTCCCATAGTAAATTCTTCTTTAGTGTTGCACCATCTGCTAACTAACAATAGCACACACAGGCAGTTTTCTCAAGTCTGATGCTACGTTCGATGGGTGGTTCAGCCACCTCCCCTTAATTTCCATTTTTTTTTTTCTGTGAAGAAACCTATCCACTGAAGAGGATGAAGCATCCCTGTAGCCTTCTCTGAGTTTTCTCTGGCTCAGTAGGTAGGGTGTGACTTTGGCACACTCATGTCCCGGCTGTAATTGTGCACCTAATAGAAAGGAATTGTTTCTTTACTCTCGAGACTCAGCACTGGCTCTGCACTCAATTACCACAAAATTGAACTGTGAGGCAATCACATTTGCCACTTGTTGATGTGGCCTGGGACACTGCAGGAAGTAGAGAGGGCTGGATATAGCGGATGTCACCTCTGCTTTGCAGTGGGACTCAGAGAAGCCCTGCATCTGGGCCTGTTGGCCAAGGTCTGCACCATACATGTGCTGGGTAGTTTTATGTCAACTTGACACAAGCTAATGTAATTTGTGAGGAGGGAATCTCAATTAAGGAAATACTTCCATAGGCTGGGGCTATAGCAGGCCTAAAGGGCATTTTCTTAATTAAAGATTGGTGGGGGAGGGCCCAGCCCACTGAAGGGGGTGCCATCCTTGGGCTGGTAGTCCTGGATTACCAGGCTGAGAAAGAAAGCAGGCTGAGCAAGCCATATGGAATAAGCCAGTAAGCCGCACCCCTCCATGGCCTCTGCATCCTCCAGGTTCTTGCCCTGATTGAGTTTCTGTCCTGACTTCTTTCAAAAATGAATGATGGAAGCATAAGCCAAATAAACTCTCTTCTCTCCAAGTTGCTTTGGCCATGGCGTTTCTTCACAACAACAGAAACCTTAAGACAACATTTCTACAAAAGGCTCTCCAAATATTTGTGTTTGATGAGGCTGCCTCCACCCACAAGGAGACTGCTAGAGAGTTCCTGGAGAATGAACAAGAGGAAGAAACCCCTGGAAATGGGGAGGAGAAAGGAGGTGAGGGCCGGCTGGAACCTGAGGCTGGTCGAGCTGGGAGCCTCACTACGTTGGGTAACTGCTTATGACTCCTGGATTCCCTGGCACTGAGTTTCCACCCACGCCAGCTCAAAGAAAGGAGAAGGCTTTCGTATCTAGGTCTCTCTTCTCTTTTTTTCTACTACCAAAAGAAGGAGATAAATACATCAAACACCCCCATATTTGTTATGTTCCAACCCTCTTCTAAAAACTCATTGTTCGGTAAGACCTATTGTTCCTTTACTTGGGAAGCCAACATGGCTGCCTTTGTGGTATGTTAAGGTTTATGCTGGTTTTTCAAGTTAGTTCGTTTCTTGGACTAGAGGGAGACTTCACCATTTCTTGTTTAGAGTCTTGAGATATTTTGCTGGGTCAATTTAGGATTCACGTGGTACAATCAGGCTTAAACAGGGGACAGAGACATGGATCTCAATACCTACATTAGATTGGTTCATGATGGCAGAGCAGGCACTGTTGGGGAGGTTTTAGGGGACTACTGTGTTCAGAAAACCAGCAGCACAGAAGAGGTCTAACTATGAGACAGCACAGAGAAGAAGGCGGTACAGTAGGAGCCCTGATAGTAACTGGGAAAGAAGGAAGGTGGGGAGGTGGAACTCTAGCCAGGTAGCAGTCTTCCTCAGTCTGGCTTCAGCTAGCTTGATTTTGTGTGTCCTCACTAGGGAGAAAACAAGAACAGGGTAAAAGACAAGACTCAAGAATGATGCAAGTTTTCAAGTTCGAGAAAGGGGATTGGAAAGGGACACAAAGAGAAGTCCATGAGGCTGGAGGTCAAGGCCAGAATGTGAACAGCCCCGAGGTAAAGAAAGGAGCCAAGTGTACTGACAATGAATATTATAGATGCTCATGTCCGAGGCTGGAAATGTTAGGACCTGCAAGGTTACTGACATGGGAAGGGACCATCTGGCTAACCATGGAGTAATGATGACTCTGGCCATGATCATAATGACAGGGGATATGTGCTCACTAACTACTGTCAGACTCTGTAACAAATGCTTTTTATGAATTTTCTCAATAGATCATCCTTCCTGCCCTAATTCCCAGAGAAGACAGGGTCTCCCTGTGACATCCAGGCTGTCCTGGAACTCAATATGTAGTCTTGAACTTGTGGCTAATTCCACGCCTCAGCCTAGCAGGGTGCAGGGACAACGAGCATGCGTCAGCACACCTGGCTTTCAGCATGAGCATTGTTTTAATGTCTTTATTCTGTTTGGCATGGGAGGGAACAGATCCATACAGGCTGAGCAGGCTAGAGGCAGGCTACAGCAGACAGTGCTGTATGAGGGTTCTTGACTGACACTCCCCATTCTCTCCGACCTCTGCATCGCTTTCCTTTTCTAAAATAAAATTCAAAGCTAGTGACACTTTACATATAGGCAGAAGGGTTTCGGGTCGGAGGGTGCAGGCATTCCTCTCCACTTCCTAGGAGGCATACGGAAGCAGATGGGGGAAATCCCGAAGACTGAGAACTCTGTTTTGTGAGAACTAGGAAAGAGCCATTGTGCCGAGGACAAAATTCGCAGGAACATGACATCTATGTAGATAGTGCAGAGCTTCCAGCAGGGAGACAGGGAGGGCGGGTGCTGCCTGTCTTGGCCAGGAGCGACAAAGTGGGGACAACTTTGATGAGGCAAAATCTACCCGAAGGAGTAGTGTGCACAGGCCGGGTGTGAGCTTCAGAACCAGACAGGTAGCTTTAAGTAGGAACTATGTGCTTGTGTAAGGCAATTCTAGGAAAGGTATTATAGAAAAAAATGGAATAAAGAAACTTAAGAAAATCATTCCGTTAGAGATGTTTCACCAGAAAAAAGATATGTGACTTTCATGCGTACTAGATAGTCATTTGCCTGTGAAGAGTGGACTGTCGGCCATTAAAATTGTAGAAAGAAAGCAGAGAGCAACATGATAAAGTGAAAGACAAGCTGTAGAGTTCAAAAAAAAGGAGCAGAGGCTTTGTTAGAGAAAAGTAATAGAAACTGGAAAATATACAAACAAATTAAAATGAGAACACATGAATAATACACCCGAGAGGAAAGGGAGCCGGGGGTGACAGTGGGTGATGTCTGACAATGGGACTGGAGAGTATGCAGAAGAGAGCGAATATTAATAATAAAAAAATACCAAAAACTTGGAAATTAAAAAAATGACTCAAGTCTATATTATATAGGTACAACACATCTATAGGAAAGTGACCCTACACGAACAGCATCAAGGAACACACTGTAAATGTTCTGACTTCACAGTTGATTCCTTGGTGCACACAGGAAGAAAACCGAGTCTCTTCTAAAGGAACACGAGGCAGCTGCATCCTCTTCCAGGAAATGGCATGAGCCGCCGACCCCCTACCAGGTGAATGGTACCTGTGGGTGAAAAGGCAGAAGGAAGAGCTTCAGTGGCCCTCCCGGAAACACTGCGGTGAGGGGCTGGAGAGGCAGAAAGCCAGTCTGGGACTGTAGAGAACGGAAGCTGGGCCTGCGGCAGCAGGGCAAGGTGGAGAAGAGAGGAGCCCTAGATATGGGGAAAGTGCTCATAAAGACAGAAGAGAGAGAAAAGAAGTAAAAAAGCAGAGAGAGGGTAGAGGGAGGGAGGGGGAGGAAGGGAGAGAGAGGAGAGGGAGAGAAAGAGAGAGAGGAAGAAGAAGAAGAGGAAGAAGAAGAGGAGGAGGAGGAGGAGGGGAGGAATGGAAGAAAAGAGGAAGATGAGGAGGAGAGAGGAAGAGAGGAGGAGGAAAGAAAGGAATTGAGTGAGAGAGAAAGGAAAGAAGAGAGAAAGAGAAAGGGATAAAGAGAAATGAAGGAAGGAGAGAGAAGAACAAGAGAAAAGTAAGGGAGAGAAAGGACTGGGAGGGAGAGGGGAAGAGGAAGAGGAGGAGAGAGAAAAAGAGAAAAAAGCAGAGAAAGAAAGGAGGAGGGAGGGAAGCAGGGAGGTGGGAGGTATAGGAAAGGGAAGGGAAAGAGGACTGTAGACAGACAAGGGAAGGAAGACAGGAAGGGAGGGTATTTAGGACAGAAGGTATCCTTGCTTATAACTCATGGCTAATTCTGCAAAGAGAAACTCCTTCCCTCCTTTGAGATCTGCTCCCTGGATGGGTCCATCTTAGTCAATGGCTACTCTCTCTCACTGCTCACGAGGACCTGGGCACATTTTCACACACACCCACACCCCCATGCACATCCAGTCTGACAGCTAAAGAAAGCCAGCACCCAACTCTTTGTTTTTCTGTCCATCTTCAAGCCTCATTGTGACTAATGTTTCTGAGCAGATCTAGTGTGTTTCCTGCCTCCTTGCCATCTGCTTGGGACACATCAGCACAGCGTCATCCTCCTACGACATCATACAGTTCACACCTCTTCTGCTGGATCATTCTGGCGCCTCTAACAACAGGAGTCCATGTCCTTTGGCAAAGCCTCATGCTCACAGTGATTGACAGAGGACTCTAACCACAGGCAACACCCTGTCACTTACTTTGCCCCAGACACTGTATCCCCTTGATATTTCTAGTACATTCCAAGGATCACATCTGTGGTGGCTGATCTTGATTGTTGAGTCTAGCATCAACTAAAACCCAAGCTTCTAGGTATGCTTGTAAGGAATTTTCTTGATCAGATTATTTTAAGTGGGAAGACCTACCCTAAATCTGAGTCACACCTTCTGGTGGAAGCCCACATCAATGGAGATAGAAGAAGGAAGTGTTTGCTTTTTATTTTGTTTTGTTTTCTCAAGACAGGGTTTCTCTGTTGTAACTCCGGCTGTCCTGGAACTCACTCTGTAGACCAGGCTGTCCTAGAACTCCGCCTGCCTCTGCTTCCTGAGTGCTGGGATTAAAGGTGTGCGCCACCACCACTCAGCTGAAGCTTTTGCTTTTTGACTGCTTGCCCTCACTCTCCCTTGCAAGTCCACCCTGCTGTTGAGGCGTTTCTTTGCTGATGTTAGAATCCACTTCTGGAGGATTCCAACACAGACTGAAGACTGGCTGAGATATTCATAGACTAAACAACTACAGAATTCTCAGCCTTTTGGTAATGAGACGACCACTGTTGGATTAACCAGACTGTAAACCGCTCTAATAAATCCCCTTTTCATATCTGTGCATTCTATCAGCTCTGTTCCCTTAGGGAGTCATGAGTAATACAACACGTAAGAGTTCTTGCCTCCCAGCCTGACTGCCTGAGTTTGAATCCCAGGGCCCACAAGGTAGAAGGAGGCAGCCATGCAAAACCATCTTCTGATCTCCACACATGCAGGCACATACACACTGTCCTCCTGGTTAGTTCTTTGTCAATTTGACACAAGCTAGAGTCCTCTGAGAAGAAGAACTACAATTGAGATAACGCCTTCATTAGATTGCCTGTAGGAAAGCCTTGGGACATTTTCTTAATTAATGATGAACGTGAGAAGGCCTAGCTCGGGGTGGGAGGTGCCACCCCTGGACAGTTGATCCTAGGTTCTATAAGAAGGCAGGCTGAGCAGGCCATGAGTAGCAAGCCAGTAAACAGTTTTCTTCCATGGTCTCTCAATCAGCTTCTGCATTCAGGTTCCTGCCTTGGATCCCTGCCTCGAAATTGACTTTGCTTGATGACAAACTGTTAGTCAGAGGTGAGATAGACCCTTTCCTCGTCAACTTTCTTTTGGTCTTCATGTTAGTCTCAGCCTTGAAAAGTAAGCTAAGACATTGCCCCAAGCAGGACCTTGATGATCAGCTCTCTATTTTTTGCCTATGTGAACGGCTCACCTCTTCTCTTTCTTGCCTTGGGGAAGTTACCAGTTCCTCATACTCCTTGATAATGTTATTTTAAGTGTGGACTCCTTCCTACTCTCCACTCCCAGGCATGCTCGGGCATGCCTCGGATATTCCTGGATGATAGGAAATCTGTGGACAGCTGCTGAGAGCACAGAACACCCAGGGTCTGTTCTCTTGTGTTAGCAGCCCTCCCTCAGCTCCTGAGAAGCTCACAGGATGGAGCCGGTCTCTGAGACAGTGACCCAAAGCAGGTTCCTTATATTATGAATGGGAAGTGTGCAGAGACTGTTGTTTAACTCTGGATCATGGGAAGCCTGGACCACCAAGCAACTGAGCCCAGGTTTTGAAGTTTTTTAGATGAGGTATCTCTTCTGTGCAAAAAGCAAGACCAGGAGATGGGATGTAATGTCGTATATTTTGTGTCCTTGGAACCTAGTACAAGTGATACGATTATTTTTCAGCCAGGGCCATTTCATTTCTTCTATGGCCACCCAGGGATGCTGTGATGCACTCAGGACCAGGGACCAGTTGCTGCAACCTTCTGGCTCAGTGCCTGGGCTGTTTCATCTGCATTTGTTCTCACTTTTTAAAAATCGGTTTGTTTTTATTTTATGAGTATGAGTGTTTATATGTCTGTGCACCGCCTGTGTGCTCGGTACCCACCGAGTCAGAGGAGGTATCGGATCCCCTGGAACTGGAGCTACAGATGGTTATGAGCCACCTTGTAGGTTCTGGGAACTAAACCTGGGTCTTTTGGAAGAACAGCCAGTGCTCTTAACCATCGAGCCATCTCTCCAGCCCCATGCTCTGCCATATTTAAGGGAACTGGACCTTGGTCCTCACTGACTATCTGGACTATTTGAAACATATTCCATTATCAAAATAATTTTAAAGTGTCATCTTTATTGCTTCACTAAAATAATAATGTAAAACATTCTCCTATTAGATTGGAAACCATTAAGAATCGGGCATAAAGTGCAGCATTATTTTGGTTCTACAAAGCAAGCACTATTGCACACTAAGAAAGTCTGTGCATATGAATAAAATGCTGGTGAGCTGTCAGTGTGTCTAAAAGCTATAAAAACTGTTTACTCTTTGAGGCAGCAATTCTACTTACAGAAAATAATCCCAGGGGAAAAATAAACACATCTACAAAGATCAATGTAATGGAACACAGCATGACATTTTCTAAGAATAGGGAGCTGGAGAAAAGCAAAATACAGTGAAGTGCTAGAGACAACTGAAACCTGGTGAGATGGCATGCTTGACAGCGTGCCTGACTACAGCCAGATTGCTGATTCGTTCAGTGTGTGTGAGCTGGCCGGGGATCCGGTGAGATGGTAGCGGGACTGAGAGTGATGGAGTCCTGGAAAGATCTTTAAATGGAGCTGACACAGGTCAGAGAGGTAGCCACTCCTCCTGGCCCTTCATCCATGGGAATGTAGAAGTTTCCTCCTAGCTTGGGAGCCTTCTGTTTGGGGTTAAAGAGGCTTGGGAAAATGGCAGGATTCTCCTGAACAAATGAGGTGGGGTCTTGGTGACTTTACGCTAGCCAGCAAGAGAGCTTGTCATTTGTGACGACATGGGCATAAGCAGAACATCATATGGAGTGAATATTGAGGAGCCAACAGAATATTGACAGACTTCACCCAGATGTGGATGTGAAACAAACGAAAGAGTGGCAGGCATCAGAGGCTAGGGAAGGGAGGCTAGGGCAAGACTGTATCACAGATCTGTTGGAAAAGAATAATCCATTTCGGCTTTCTGTTTCCACTGTGGGGTGACTCCCTAGCAACCTACCATGGATTTCAGACCAACTAGGGAAAAGTGCTTTTGAGCGATCTTATTACAAAGGAAGAATGGGAAGTAAGCCAGTTCTTCTGATACGACGGTGACAATGCACACACGTTCCAAAAGTACACATGTATGCCACATATGTGCAGTTAGCTGTTAATCAGAAGCAGGACCTAAAAGCAGAAATGATACCTTAGTGCTGAGACCTCCACAAAGGGGAAAGACAAACTCTCGTAAGTCTCCGTAAACCTTTCTTTCAAATCCTCCCCTCTTGTTTTTCAAGACGCGGTTTCTCGGTGTAGCACTGGCCATCCTGGAACTCACTCTGTGGGTCAGACTGGCCTTGAACTCGAGATCCGCCTTTCTCTGCCTCCCAACTGCTGGGATTAAAGGTGCGCACCACCATAAACCCGTAAATTTTATCTTAACTCTGGCAGTAACTAACCGTCCCTGTTGATGTGTTAACAATATAAGCTCTACATAGACATGTAAAAGGCATAATGAAACCAGTATTCAGTGCCACAAAAAAGAGATCCACAGCATATTGTTAATTGGAAAATCATGATTACAAACCAGAGGTGATTGCATGATCAGATGTTAGAAACCATATCGACATATCTGATACTGGGACTGGCCTGCCAGCCCAGACAAAAGGGTAAGGGCAACTTTTTTTTTTTTTTTTTTGGATTTCTGGAGATCTGCTGCTCGTGAGGTATTTCACATTTTAGAGACTTGTTTTTATAGTTTTTTTTCTCTCCAATAATCTGAATTTCCGTGTGAAATTTATACATGAAAAAGCTACTACAATTTAATGTGCGTATCAGTGATGGGTAAAGATAAAATGTGGGTGTCATCTTTAACAAACAAGGGGTGTGTAATCTGTACAGAGTATGTTCACAAACAAATAAGACACAGAGACGGGCCACGGGAGCATCAAGTCTCAGAAAGTCCCCAAAGGGGTAGCAGAAATGTCAGTTAACAGGGAATGAAACAATTTAAACATTATTAGTAATCTAGATATGAACATTAAAAGAGGGAGACATTTTTTCTCACAAGAGTGTAAAGATAACACAACAAGGAAAAAGATTTTATCTATTGAGGAGAGAAAGGGACAGGCCCCGGCACTGTTCCAGGCAAAGGCCCCTTGGCTAAGTCAGACTAAGACACTTCCGTGGAGTATTGCTGGCTAAGTTCTAGGAAGTTACCTGCACGAAACAATTACTGTTGTGTACACTGAACTGGAAGGGAAGAGGTTCATTGCAGGGGTGTTCACAAGGGCAAAAGCCTGAAAACAGCACTGGGGGAAAGCAGAGAATGTGTGTGGAGTGGCAACACTAAAAAATAATTTTGATGGTAAATGTCACATAAAATGTTCACACTCTCAAATATGCCGTGGATAGGCGCTAAGTTAAATTTGTTCTGTTTGTCCATTTTAATTTAACAACACAACATGGGGCTCTAGAAATGGATTAAAATAGGTGTCAGGGGCAGAGACTCTTAAGTAGCAGCTTTTATATTTTGAACAAGGTGATTCCCACAGGTGGAGGAAGAGATACAACAGGGAAGGTTTTTTCTTTTCCTTTGTTTCTTTAAAATTAATTTTCTTACTCTCCAGTCGCTGCCTGGAGCCACTTTACTTTCTCAGCCAATCTAACCAAGAAGGTGGCAGCAAGTTCACCACCTGCTTGACCTTCCACTGTGGTTGTTTTCACAGGAAGAAAATACTTCCTTGTAAAAAGAACCACCTAGAATGCAAACTGTAGTTAAGTAAACAGGAAACAGTCTCACGTTGCTGGGGGGAGGGATCATGATTGATTGGCTGGCTGGTTCATCTTCCCACAGTAGCTAGCTGACTCTCAGTGACGGATGGATGAATTACTGAATGTGAACAGGGAGTTTCCATGTTTGGAACAGACTTGAGGGACCGCGCCTGGAGAAGATGGTATCATGATAGGAAATTATTTTCCCAGTGTTTAAGACGGCATTTTCATCGGCTTCTCCGGCATGCGCTGCAATTTAACAAATGCTCACCGTGTAATCTAAAAACCGGGCGAGCCGTCATCACCGTCTTTAAGAGGAGGCACGGCGTAGCAGGTGCGTTGGGAACTCTAGCCACTCACCGGATGGCTGCTGTTGTAAGCAGCACGGTGCGGGACGGTATGTAGTGGTCTACATTGTTCAGATAGATCTGAAAAGTCGATTGTTTTAACTTTAGCTCTCTAAAGGCACAGAGTACCGCGTCTCTGTGGAAGACTTTCCAGCAATGAATAATCCCAACACTGCGCCTCCCTTCTCGTATTTTTGTGGGTAGGAGTCTCTGAGTAGACCTTGGTTATAACAGACAGGAAGGTAGTAATTTCCCAGGTGTTGAAACCACAGTCTTCCCGAGGACACATTAGAGTCACTTCCAAGATTTGAATCCTAAGTCCTGAGTGATCCACTGGAGTGTTCACGAGATGGATTAGGGTGAGAGTTTGACATATCTAGCTGCAAGAAGTATCTCCAAAAGGCAAGTGTTGTTGACAAAATGATATATGTTTAGCACACACAAAAATGGTTCAAGTAATCTCATACCTTTTGAGAATTTCCACACAATTGTGGGTACAGGGTAACCCTCTGCAGAGCAATTGAGGATCACTGCTTTGCCGTAGATCCCGTCCTGGTCCCGGGGCTGCACCACAAACTTGGGAGGAACTGAAAGACAAATGATGCCATTGAGACAGGGCCATAATTGATTTAAATCATGATTTTTATGAAGCAATCATCTCAATAAACCTTCAAGTTAAAATAATGATTCACACAAATACAAAGGCAATAGCCTAGTTTACAGCTCAAAACAAGTGAGAGAAATAGTTTGAGTGCTGATTTGTCTTCTGCACATTGGTTTTAGTGGAAACTAATATACAGTAGGGAAATTTGCCTTTTATAGATGTGTCACACACACACACACACACACACACATATATGTATATAGTGTCACAGCTCAAGGGCATGTGACACTCAAGGCTGTCAGGAATTCACTCCATACAAAATAGAATCATGTTATATAAAGAAGAGGTAAACATATGTGATTTCCCCAAATTGTACTTATCAGGGATGAGTGTACCTTTGGTTAGGAGCTGTTCAAAGTCTTGGTGACTTTTTTCTAGCAGAAGAGAAAAGAACTGAGAGGCACTCCTCAGAGGTAGCAAAGAATGTGGCATGGTAATGAACTTTGCCCCAGACATCACGCCCCATGTCAGCACCAGGCAAGGCCAACGTAGAACCACAAAGGCCAGTTAATGGGAGGCACTGGGATCACTCTGGTGTACTTAAAAACCCATGAGGTTCAGAACCTGGTTGTGTAGTGAACTCCTTGAAGTGCTGGGTAGATCCATCCTGAGCACACTCAATTCTCTATAGCACAGTGGTCTGTGCTAAACTTCTAGGATGTTAGTAGTGCTTGAGTCTTAATGAACAGCAGATCAACGGTGGCATTCGACAGTGGCCTAATCTCAGCACATCTGCAGCAGCCTAGGATCCCTGTGGGGTGGACTCTCAGTGAGACAGCCATGTATTGCGAAGGAGAGGGGTTACCACCCTTGCAGATAAAACACGTGACGTAAAATCGGTGCTCCCTTCCTCCCCACAACACCTGTTAAGATTAATCTTGCTTAATTCGGATTCTAGAATACAGACACAGATAGTTGGGAATTCCAGCTAGCAGATATCGTGGACTGAGGAGGTGTCTGGGATCACTGAAGTTTGGAAGCGTGTTGAAAGATCAGCTGGGTGTGAAGCAACCAAGGGTGAGGGAACTATATCAAGACCAGAGAAGTAGCTGGAGATGGGCCTCAGGTTGGTGTTTCCGTAGAGACCAACTCCTTGTCTCCATTTTCTAGTCCATCTTTTTATAGAAAACATTGAGCGTGGGAGGTGACGGGGACGAGGAAGAATGCCTCCGGCTCCAGGTCTATGGCTCTCCCATTGGACCTTGTGTCGACTGCAAAGTGACTCAGCTTCCTAATATGCAAATTAGGGATAATTGTGGTACCCGTTTCGTAGGGCTGTTCTGAGGAGAAAATGAGCTGAGATTCACAAAGTTCGGGACTTTGTTGGAAAAAAAAAATGATTTTAAGAGCTGGTTCGTTTAATACATTTAGATGCCTAGTTTTGAAATAAGTTCTCTACACAGCAACGGGATCTGGAATATTTGTAAACTGTCTAGCAATTTTACTTAATGCAAATAGTATTTTAAGGAAAATGCATTCAATCAGATGCATATGTACTTGGAATAAATTAATAAAAGTCGAGTGTCTTAAGGCCAGGAGATTATCTCTAGGGAAATTCTAGAGGTTATACAGGGTTATTTTTTCTTCCAGCCCTTCCTCTTCTCTCTCCTCCTCAATCTTTCCTCCCTCCCTCCTTCCCCATACCCTCTGCCCTCTCTTCTTCCTTCCTTCCTTTCTTGGAGAAGGCAGTTAAAGACACATTTAAATTTATGTATGTTTGGAAATTTTGCCTGCATGCCATGTGTGTAATGACCCAGGAGGTTAAAAAAGGCCATTGGATCCCTGGAACTGGAGTTACCGGTGGTTGTGAATTGTCATGTGGGTGCTGGGAATTGAACCTGGATCTTTTGGAAGAGCAACCAGTGTTCATAACTGCTCAGCCATCTTTCCAGCACTGCTGTTAAGTCTTTTTAGAGATGAGGTTTTGCTATATAGTCCAAATTAGATTGAAACACCCGACCCTCCTGCTTCTGCCTCCCAGGTCCAGGGTGATGGGAGTACCACACGTGCCCTACCATGCCATTCCAAGTTTTCTAATAAAATGGTCGATAAGCTATAAGGTAGATTCAAAATTAAAACATCATGCTAGACTCATCATCCGTGGCATGGAGGCAAACCTGCAGCTAAATCTGCCAAAAGGAAGAGCTGCTTTTTTACTGGATGGGGCATCCAGCTGGCACATCCTCGGTTATTACTCACCATGACCCTGAGCTCGATTTGGCTCTAAGCTAAAAAATTGTGCTTATAAACTCATCAAAGATGTCTATAAGGGATATTAACACATCGGAAGTATAGTGTAATTACAGATGCAAATGGTCCCTTAATTAGTAGAATAATCCCCCTACGTCATTACTCAAGAATGTTCCAGATACTGGCAAGAATAGCCGATGGGTTCCCTTGTGGGCTTTTAGCTTTTACATTAGAACCTATTCTTCTGATTCCCTAATTGATCCATGCTTTCATGGAAACCCAAGAAGCAGATAAGCAGGTTTCTGAATTTTTATGGCAAAGAGAATAACTAGTTTATTATTATTAACTCAATTATCCACTATTCATACACAATGCTAACTTGAAATAGCACGGAAGGAAATATATATTCAGAGCACATAATGACGTCACATCCTAACACTTGCCCATCACTGGGAGGGTGGGGATCCAGTGAGTTTGAGGTGGAGTCTCAGATTTTGCTTTCCTATGAGCTCCCAGGCGATGCTAAGGCTGCTTACCCAGATGTCACCCTTTTGAAATCACTGTTCTGGATGGCTCCTTAGAAAGTACCAGGTAGGAAAGACTCTGGCTGACCACAATGGGCGACTCACTCATTAAAGCAACTTCTACTGCTTTCTGCTTTCTCTTTGATCTTAATCTTTCCTACTCTCTTACTCTAGAATGCAGAATTTACACCCTAAATTAAGTGATGTGCAGCTGGTTCTGATTGCACTCTGACCACAAGAGGAATGAAGCTAGGTAGGGTGAGGACAATATTGTCTCTTATCTCAATGGCTTCTATTTGCCGTTTCTGCCACCAGTGTCCCATTTGAGTCCCTTCTCCATCAGTGATGTAAAGAATTCTTGGAAGGCCATCACATGCTCCCACACTGGCCCTTGATCATGTCCAGGCTCTGAAGCTGCTTTGCAACCTCTTAGCAAGTCCCCAGCAGGCTTTTGCAGGCTTTTATGAAGTTTATTCCATTCACAAGTCCCCAGGAAGGTCTTGCTTTGGGTCTTCACACTCTTCTCTATGCCTCTGTTTGATGTGCTCCTATTTGTCATTACTTCTGTTTCAGCTCAAAGCTCATTTGACCCAGCACCTTTTCTGATGCTTCAGTGGAGATTCACACCTTTTCTGAATCCTCCACCACCCTCTCCCAGCATTTATCACAGCTGCGTGGTTTCCCTGTCTAATTGCCTGTTTTCTACATCAGGTTCTGCATCCTGTGAGAACAGAATCCAAGTGCAAGGGCTTGGGTGCTGTTTTGATTACACTCAGAACATTCACTAAGCTGAGCGGAGCTGGGGGTTCTTCTGGAAACCACATGCTCCAATCAAAAGAGCTGTTAGCTCCTTACTATCCCTGAAGTCACAGGGTAACTAACTATGCCAGTTGCACAGATGAGAAAGCCAAGGTTCAGAAAAGTCATCCATGTTTCCAAGCTTACGCAGAGAGTGCAAAGGCAGCAGTGTGGGTCTGGTCAGCCTATAGAAAGTTCTAGCATTGTGTCTGCACTTTCTCTTTCTTCCTGAACCTGCTTACCTATCAGGGCTGATGGAGCTCATCCCTCTGTGAAGTCTTCGGTGATCATATCAAGAACACTGATCTCCCTGTTACAGTGGTGTGTTTTGCTCTTGTAATTAATAGCCTGTCACTCCGAGACTCCCAAACCACCCTCTCAGTGACAGGCAATTTCAAGACCTCTAAACTCCTCATTCTACTTTCACTTTTCCCAAACTACATCTCAGACTGAACGTTTAAAGCATGTAAGAGGGAGACATTTCTCAATTCCAGTGAAAGATTACAGTAAAAGGCACAGAGAAAATCGCTGTATTGTTTTGCTACTTCCATGTGGATTTATTCCATCCACTTAATCTTTGCATATCTTCATGAACCAAGTGCCACTTGGGTTCTGAGGTTAATGTCTAAGGTCCCAGTTTGCAATTTGGGATGCTCTCTGAACAGTGACAGTGAGCAGGAAGAGTCATAATTTCATCTGAAAGTTCTATTTCCATTTATTCAGTACAAGCTGAAGCTAAAGCAGTAATAAGAAGTCCCTGACTTGGCCATTTGCATGGAAGGCTGGAGCGATTCTGAGCACCGTTGCAGTTTTCAGACCCTGGAAAAGGGCTGCCACTCACAGGAGGTGTGAGCCTGGAGAGCACAACCCTCCCCAGTTACTTTGCATGGGTATACATTTTCTAACTGGTTATATTGCATATTTTAGTTCAGTTTTAATCAGAATATTTTTCCTGGAAATGTGTTTTCACTTAAATTTTTTTTGAGTTTATAATATTATACCATTTCTCCCTTCATTTTCCTCTCTCCAAACTCTCCCATAAACCCTTACTTGCTTTCTTTCAAATTTAGGCCTCTTAATATTAATTGTTATCAGATGTGCATATATATATATATATACACACACACACACACACACACACACACAAACACACGTGTGTGTGTGTGTGTGTCCGTTCTAAATATAACCTGCTAAGTCTATATAATGTTATTTCTATGTGAGTTTTCATTTGGTATTAGAAAGCCAATTGTGTGCTTTGAAGACTATTTCTCCCATCCTCAGCATTCCTGTAGCTCTTTGTATACAACCGAGGCTTCATGGATCTTTCCCCGTCTACTTTGGGATGTCTATTGTTGACCTTGCTCAGCTCATGTTTAGGCTGTCACATTGGTGAGACTGTACGGGTTTATCTTATGATATATTACCAGGAAAGCAATGGACACCGGCATGTCTTAGGCCTGTATCCTCTCCTCCCCTTATCGAGGGGCCTGTGACACTCTCACTGCCTCGTTAGTAAGCAAAGGCATGTTATGGTTTGAGTGTAAAATGTCACTCATGTGCTTGGACGCTGGAATCTCAGCTGGAGGTGCTGTTTTAGGGTGTTGTGGAGCCTTTGAGGCAGGGGGCAAGGCTGGTGGAGGGTGTCACTAGGAAACAAATCTTGAGTATTACTCTCCTTGCCTTATAGTTCAGCCAATCCTTCGCATAGCAGCTAGGGTGATAATTAAAACCTACTACTCTAGAAACTTCATATTATATACACACACATATGAAAAAGAGTTAAAAGAATTACCCCATAACATGATAACAGTGCCCCTACTATAGGCTAATAAACAAAAATCATAACACCAGGGATGGTTTACCTATCTCGGAGTAGTCGGCCAGCGAGGCTCTATAGACTCACAAACACTATATGTTACTTCCAATGCTCCTGGCTGCCCTCCAGAACTTGACAGTAACACCCTATTACTGAAGACATCAAATACTTGAATCAAAGAACATGAAGATATCAATCAGGTACACACTTGGAAGCTTCCTCCCTACTGGTCAGCTTTCACAGTTCTAAAATACTCTACTGAGTACTATACTATATACTATAATACTATATACTAAAATACTATACTATGTGTAAAAATACTATGAATGCTACCAGAGGAGAAAATTAATCATTGATCTTACCCAGCTCTAAATCTTGGGAGCTGCAATAATGACTGACCTGGTAAGACATACCAATAGGTACAACTATGGCTCAAATGCTGTGGGAGTAACCAACCATTTTATGATTGGATTTAAGACTTACCCCACAAGATGAAACCCATACCTGGCATCATTATTTGGTCAAAATGGACATAGTATTCGACTAATTCTTAATGATTTCTCATTATACCCATATGTGCACCTCTCAACTGTCATCAAAGAGACTTAACCAGTTGTGGGTCTCTGTGTTAATCTATTTGCAGTGTCTGATGACTAACAGAGTCCCACAACTGGTCGAGGTACAGAGAACACAAACTGAAGACTTCTAGGCCTGACTGGGACAGCTGTATCATATCCCCGCCGCCTCCCAAAGCTAAGAATAATTGTGGAAGAGGGGACAGAAAGACAAGACAGCCAGAGGAAGTAGACGAGTACAAGGAATCAATGTACTCTGGACACAACAGGGAAACCTCACAGTGATTGTGACAGCATGCGCAAGACCCACATAGGCTTAGACCAGCATGGGAGGGGAGGTGGCATGGAGTCCCACTTCTAGCTGAGGAGCTGTTAGCAGTGGGTAGCTGCTGGGCGAGGACAATCAGTTTTCTTTAAGGGTGTAGCTCCAGGTAAGTTGACCACACTCTAGTAGAAGGCCACATATCCAAGGACACATGGGAAACTTGTATTGGAATTGGTGAGTGTTTTTCAAAAAGGCACAAAATTGGTAGGGAAGTAGGTGTTTCTGGGAGGAGTCAGAAAGGCGTGGATAAGGTCAACAAAGTTCTCAAAGAAATATTCAAATTAAAAATATAAATCAGTCTATGTCACTACCCTGGTTACAACCTCTGGACATGAACGGGGGAAAGTAGACTTGTAAATAGCCACATGGTCAATAGCCAGGACACCAGGACTCAAAACAGACTACATGTCAGAGTCAACCTATAAGCTTCATGAATGGTGGTCAGTGCCTGAGACCTGTTTCTCCTCTAAGAAGCCTGATCACTTAGCATGGGCTGTGGCTTGGAAGCTAGATCTTCCTCACTCCCTCTCACTATAAAGTTTGGCAAAATTTGAGAATCAATTATCAGTGATTTTGGAGAAAATAATTAATAATTTCCCACAGAGAAGGGAGATAGATCTATTTCCAAAGAAGATCATTTAATGGGTCTGGCTTAGGACTAGAAACCGCATGTGTGACCTTAATGTCCTGGGGGTTCCAGAGCGCAGTTCACAGACTCTGCCCACAACGCCTCGTTCTCTCTGACTTTGCCGTCATAGTGGCTGGTTTGTGAAGCACATTCCACCCCAAATGGATATGTGTAATATTTATCCAGCATGTTTTGTTTTATCTACTGTTTTTATTTCCTAACCTTTATCCTTCAGTGTAGGTTATATTAAAGACAGTAAAAGCACTGTATGCCCTTCACAAACAATGGTAATTTTGCTTAGAGGAAAATTTGAGCGGAGAAAGAGAAGAGGATTCCTATTTTCATTCATTTTTTTAAAAGTAGGGGGGAGGAGACATTTCCAAATTCTCACAGTCATATGTATTTTTTCTTTGTTTCCAAAAGAAGATCCAGTTTTTTGCTTATTTACTACAAGAGTGCTTTTGTTTGTCTGTTTTTATTTTCCAAATGTATGAGGTTGGCGTCTTCCCATGACTTTCCCATGACTTCCAGGTGCAGCCTGCTCTGAACTTTGTTGGTGAATATTAAGAAATGCATTCATTTCAGTCAGAAAAGGGAGGTGCTGTGGGGACACAGCTCCAGACTGAGGAAGGACAGGGACCTTTTCAGCAAGGATGTCTGCTGTCCATGGTCCTGAAGATATTAACTGCACAGAGACCTCAGTATTTGGGGATTTTAAAGAGCAAACAATAGCATTCAGGCAAACGCTCCTATCATGGTTACCTTCTCAAGGTACATGAGTATTACACCCTTGGAAAATCATTAAATTGCATCACACCTGTGCTTGACAGGTCGAGGGGGAACTACTGCTATGCCATACTTGTAGCCTGAGCTGCCATGAGACTCTGGTGTCTGCAGCAACGATTTGAAGCAAAATCAATATATCTTAGGAGGATTGAGATCACTGCCAGTGTTTTCTATACACTAGATATTCTGTTTTAGTTGTTGTCCATAGATACTACGATAGTAACCTTAATTTAAACCATTGCAAAAGCTTCCCCAATGATGTGTTTAACACTAAATAGAAGTGAGGAGCACGCACGTCTGTACAATCACTGGTACGCTGTAGCTCTTTAGAAAAGCTGCAGTATTTGGCATTGGCAAATCTTATTTTTAAACTTTTTTTAAACTGGTAATTATATGTGTTGGGGGCAGGTGTGCTGTGAGTGTAGATTACAAAGCCCAGGGGCCTTGATCTCCTGGAGTTGAAGTTACAGTTATGGTTGTGAGCCACTGGACCAGTGCTGGTCATAGAATGCAGTCTTCAATATTCATGTGTCCAAATGATAAGATAGATGATTAAAAGCTTGATACAAAATAAATATAATAAAGTCAAGGGTGACAAGTTTTTCCCCTTAAAATCTTACCATGTTCAATGGAAGCCCTGTTTCATCAGACCCCACAGCCTTCCTTTGCATATGTTTCCAAGCTGTTTTATTGGACATATCAGATATTAGACAATCAAAACTTCATTTCAGAGTTTAGAGGCACTCATTCTGGATTTCTATAGTTGTGATTCTTTTTTTAAGTAGGGGAACAGTGAATTTTTGTTCTTGATTCTTTTCACAGTGTTTCAAGCCACACTGTCCATGAACACTGCCCAGCTGAACCCTACTGCCACATGGGCTACAGCCCTCCACTCACCTCTCACAATCAGCTGACTCTGGTGTTCCACAGCTGCTGCCTCGTTCCGGGCGATGCAGGTGTAATTCCCATTGTGCATCAGGGAGAGGTTGGAGATCCTCAGGGAACTGGTGAAGTCAATGTTGTCAATGGTCACTCCAAGGCTCGCTGGGATTGGCCGGCCATCCTTCTGCCAGGTGATGGTGATGGGTAAGTCCCCTGAGACCACCACACATGGGATGAAGACCCGCTGCCCGATGGAGAATCTCGGGAACTCAAAAGGTTGGATGAAAGGTGGAACTAGGAAGAAAAGTAAATGACAGGAAAGACAACAATGAGTGGCTGTATTTTCTTAAGCCATTTCCCAAAGAGTGTGCAGTGATCCGTGGATACAGCCCAGGAGTCTATGAGCTAGAGGAGGCCAGGAAGGATACCCATCACTCAGATTTCCTCAGCATGCTGGATGCAAATCACGGCTCATCTGCCGTTCAACAAATATGATTCATCTAATTTCATTCAGCACAGCTTTAAATAGTGAAATTACTTTTGGCCGGCAGCATTTAACCTGTGCCTCGGTGTGAAAACTGTAAGGACGCTTTGGTTCTGCATGTCTGCGAACGTTTCTACGCATGGCGTGTGACGGAGGATCTTGCTATCTTGGGTAGCTGCCCCTGGCACTGTAGGGGTGGTAGGAGCACGGGTTCCATTGTCAACTCAAGCTCATGGACATGACTGCAAGCAGTAACAACCATAAATTGTAGCTACTAACTTGAGGCAATTGGGGTGTCACACAGCCCTTAATCTTGCATGTTCTATACATAGCATTTTAATCTATGAATAAATCCATGACAAGGTGCCTGAGTAGTTGGAGTGTGTTGCTAGTGGAGATGTCAGTCTGGCCATTCAGACTCACAAAAACTTTCTAGAGGTTCTTTTTAATTTAATCTCTCTATAAACTGCACCTTATCTTCTTGCCTCTAGACCACACTCCGTGGTGCCTTCTTCAGTGACCTAGAGACTCTTTACATCATAGACAAGTCCAAGTAGAGCCAAAGGAGCCAAGTTCGAATCCTAAGACTGGGAAGGTTATTAGTATATTGTCTATACTGGCATCGTGGGTAATTATTCATAACCTCACTGCAGGAGGGGAAACTGAGTCTCCAACATGTTGCTTTGCACTTCGACTTGGAATGAGTTTCTCTTTTTTGGGAAGGTTCAAGCCATTTCCCTCTGACTGAGGTTAGAGCCTGTATTGCTTGTCATTATTGTATCTTTTTTTTTGCTTGCATTTTAAAAAGAAACTCCCCCCCCCTTTTTTTTTAAACCCAGAAGCTTGGAAATAACATATGATACAAACTATGACTTGTGGTAAAAAGACACTGTGCCAGATGAACTGACAGAAGGGGAACCAAACAGCAAGCTGATGTCCATAAGGCCTGTTCATTAATCCACCAAAGATTCAACTTTATTATCAACTTGCAGGAGATGTAAGGGACACAGCTGAGAGGTCTAAGCAGAGAACCATGTAGTCAATCATTCATTCACTTAATGAACTGGTGTTCAGTAGGCACCTGGCATGTGCTTAGCCACCACTGTATGTGCTAAGCCCAGCCATGAACATAGTGTATGGGTCTCTGCTGAGTGCAGTATTCATGAAGATGTAGGCAGCTGACAGCAACACAGCAGGGTCATGGGTACTTGGGGACTTGACATCATTATTGCTGCGACTACATGCTCTCAGAAGCAGCTGCCAGATAGAACTCAGAATTGCAAACACAGCCTAGAGCTAAGAGGAGGCTTGAGTTTCATCTTAACCAGACAGATTTAGAAACAAAAGCAGTCGAAGGTACTAATAAGCATAGCCAATGTCCAAAGCGTTACAACTTCTCAATGTGAGGCCACAGCTTTGGATCTATAAAGATCTGATCTGATGCTAAGGGGCAGGGCCTCAGGAAGATACTCTCCTTGGTGCTATAGACAGGAACAGGGCAGGTGTGTTGTGATGATTCAGGCCAGTAACTTGCTTAGGCAAATACTGATATGCCAACAATGGTTATATTCCTTTACATCTTGCCCCAGTTGGTATAAATGTTTACTATGTGCATGTCAAACATGGAAAATAAGGGGTGTGTGTGTGTGTGTGTGTGTGTATGTGTGTTTATGAGAGCATGTGTACACACTGGCAGGAGAGCAACCTAGGCTGCTGATCTTCAGAAGCAGCTTGTCTTTTTTGAGACAGGGCCCCTCTTTGGTGTGGAGTTCACCAAATATGTCAGGCTGGCAGGCTAGAGAGCCCAGGGACCTGCCTGTCTCCACCTCCCCAGTGCTAGGATGAGAAGGGTGCATCACCTTACCTGTACTATTTCATGTATATATCGGCGATTAAACTCGCATCCTTGTGCTTTCAAGATAAGCACTTTATCGAGACATCTCCCAGCCTAAGGAAGGCATTTTCACATGTCCATTTAATGAAGAAACAAGTTCAGAGTGTAGACTGTCAATGACTTTACATAGGGGCGTTTTAAGACAGAAGAATGACACATATATAGTATTTTCCAACAGTTGAGATAAAGAATCAGGTAGAGAGGAAGCAGCATTTAAATTCAGATAAAAACCAAGGCTGGAGCTGGGAAGATAGCCTAGGAGGTAAGAACACTTTCTGCACAAACATGAAGACCTGAATTCTTAGCTCCACTGCCCTCATAAACACTTGGGCATGGCTATATGTGCACTTGTAACCAGTGTTGTATGTTGGGGGGGTCACTGGAGGTTCCTGGCTGACCATCTAGCTCCAGGTTCAGTGGTTGGAGACCCTATCTCAAGGGAATAAGATGAAGAGTGGTGGAGTAAAATGCCCAGCATCCTCCTCTGCCCTTTACGTGCACATAGGTTTGTGTACCTGCACATATGTGAACATATGTCACATGTACACACATACATACAAAAACATTTCCCCAGAGCTGAATGATTTCCAAAAATCTAAACTGCTTTATTTGATTAAGAAATGAAGTTATAAAGGACACAATTACGGTTTTATAAGTAATGTCAGACATAGACTTGAAGCCACACTGCTAAAATGTAAGTCAAGAGTGATGCATTCAACACACTGAAAGTCAATACTACAGCCGGAGAGGTGGCTCAGCGGTTAAGAGAACTGGCTGCTCTGACAGAGCACCCCCAGGGTGCCTCAAATCCATCCATAACTCCAGTTCCAGGGGATCTGATACTTTCTTTTGACTTTCATGGCCACCAGGCACATACACGCTCATGTGTATGAAGGAAAGCACTCATGTACACAAACTAAAAAAGAAATATATATAAAACCAATGCCAACAATCTCATCCATGCATTGCCACTCAGAAGATAAGCCTCTGTCTATCACCTTATTTTAATCTGCCATGGCAGTCTTGGTGGCCTGTTATCCACAACTTGATCTAATCCGATGCTGAGATTTGAGACATTCTGACAAGGGCTGAGTGAAGGTCCAGGGGAGACGTTAAAGGGAGGAGAGAAGCCAGGAACGGATGTGAGGGCATAAGGAGTCTGACCTTGGTGGACACTGTACTGAAGCATACCGTCCCTGGTTGTTGGCTTTTCTGTTACTAATGTAAAAATCAGAGAATGCAATTGAGACTGAATTGGAAGTCATGGCTAGTACATTAAAGAAAGTAAGAAGTCATACATGTTTAGAATTCAATGCATTTTTAGAAAATGAACATGTCCAACTAAACAGACAACTTTGTATGATTAAAGAAGCAATGAGTCACGGGAAAGTCCGTGCCCAGAGGCCATCACAGTCAGCTTAGCTATCTGATATTGTGCTGATCATCTGCTGCGTTAGAATGGGCGTCCTCTCTAAGACAGATGAAATGTCTGGACCAATTAACCACCCACATCACTTTGCTGCCGCCCCCTCTTGCTTCAGTTACTATTACATGGTTGATGACAAAATGATTAACATTCTGTCAAGGTTCCAACACAGAGGTCTCGGATTGGTGTAGTGTGAAACTCAAGTCCCAAATTGAACCAGATGATGATGATGATGATGATGATGGTGGTGGTGGTGGTGGTGGTGGTGATGATGACGATGGTGATGATGATGATGATGGTGATGATGGTGGTGATGATGATGGTGGTGGTGATGATGATGGTGATGATGATGATAGTGGTGATGGTGATATTATTATAACTGGTAATAACAGTAATAAGAAGGAGGATAATATATGCACATCTCTTCTCATGACTTTTGAATGCTGAACCACATGGTCAGTGTGATCAGGATATCCTGACTCTTCATCTAGTTCAAAATATCCTCCTAAATGAGGAAAAGCTCCCACATTCTGCTGACAATGAAAGCTGGCAATATTACAGGAGCGGGGATTCTGAGTGTGATATGCACAGAGTTTTGACATAACCTTTTGGCAAGAAGTATGTAAATAGCTGCTAAATGTCACTCATTACCAGGTTTGTGTACTTAGGATGGCAGGGCTTTCTCTCTGGGGCTGAGAGCCTTCCAGTACTGCAAATGCCAACGCCTGCTCTTCTTCCTTCTGAACTCATACTAGGAATGTTAAAAATCAGGTTCCTCCATTTCTGTGTTTTTGCCCTCAACAATTAAAACTATATTCTGTTTAAAAAGAAGTCTAGCACATCAATGAAAGATCATGGGTTGAGTCCAGGTCAGTTTTTGGTGATTAGCAAATCTAATTTGTTATCTCAATTCAGGGTTTGGGAGGTGGTGTGGAGGATGGGCGCGCTCGCCGTTGTGAATGTTTGTGGAGGAGCACATTGACCTTTGTTCGATGGCTTCTCTACATTAATTTTTGAAGCAGGCTCTCTCAGTAAACTGAGAACTTACCATTTTAGCTAGAGTGACCGTCTATGGAGTCCCGAGAGCCACCTGTCTCTCTCACCCCGAATACTATGGGTACAGGCTCCTGCCGTTTTGTGATGCTGAGATCTGAACTGAGTGCGCAAAGACCTTTGCCTTTTACCTCTTTTTGAGTTGAAATGGACGTTGGAAAGGACATCTCTTTTCTCAGCCCTTCCTGCCCACTTCCTTCCCCTGCTTTCTATAATAAGGTATTTCTTCTCATTCTTCAAAATGCTTTTTTTTTTCTTTGCATGTGTGGTCTATGTGTGCATGTTTTTTTTGTGTGTGCACATATATGTGGTGTGGAAGCACACGTGTGTGTCAAGAAGTGTCTTCTTCAATCACTATCCACTTTAATTTTTTTTTTTGGACAGGGTCTCTCATTAAACCTGGAGCTCACCAACTCATCTAACTGGTTGGTTAGTAAGGCCCTCGGGTCTGCCTGTCTCTGACTCCTCAGTTCTGGGGTTGCAGGTGTGTGCTGCTGTGCCAAGTGTTGAGGCTCTGAACTTAGATCCTTGTTCTCGTGAGGCAATCACTTTATGAAATGTGCTATTTCCTTAGCTCCCCACCCTGCCCTTAGCATCCCATCCCTTTTTTTTTGAGAATTGCACCTTCCAAAATCATCTCCATCTTCAAATTCTGTACACTGTAGGAAGGCATTCCCCATGGACACTCTATCAGAGATCAGTCCCAACGACACACAGCGCTCCTGAGACCTGCTCAGGACTTGCCTAGCCAATCTCACTGGCCACGTGCACGCCAACCGCAGCTCCCACAGAGCGAACAGAATGAGGCTGCTGACCTGCTGGGCTTACAGCCAAGCATATCAGCAGCAGGCTACTCACACAGAGGCTCTGTGCGCTTTAAATTTCTCTGCCTACAGAATATGGACTGAGTAGGATATGGTACATAGGTTGCAACTGAGCCATCTGCTCACTAAAGGAACCTGTGGTTCAAAGGCTACCATGGAATGCACCTTGTTTATAGCTCATGTGGTTTAGTGATTTATGCAGGATCACCCGGGAAGACAGGAGGTAGGTCAATTTTCTATTTTTATTTCTCACATCTTGTGCAATAAACGTCTTACACATTTTAATTGCATAGTGATTTTTGGGTGAAAATCCATAGTGATGATGGCAGACATTGGTGGGTTTATAGTCTGAGTAGTGGAGCACCCCGAAGTCCTTAAGAACAATTTAAAATAGAGATTGAGGCACATATTTTTGAGCTATCATAGCCAGGACATAAATAGGAATAGACACATAGGTCATCTAACTCTTGGTTCTTCTCAGCCATGGGGGAAAAGGTGCCAACACACGGCTTTGCTCATGTGGCTAGGGCATCATGCCAACCGTGAGTTCCGCATGAGATTCACTCTCCTGACTTCTGGCCTGCACTAGAGTTGAGTTCACAGTGAATTGGGCTGTGGGTGAGTCTGCCTCTGCTTCAGCAGGAAGGTCACCAGGCCAGAATTTAGGATGTGAGGTGAAAACAGAAAGGAGAATGTTATAACTGAAAGAATTCAGAGGTCAGACCTGAGCACGTTCACAAACACTTGGGTCTGTGTTTGGCCTCTTACTCTGAGCTGCCCTGGGGCTTCAGGATGAACTGATACTAAATGACACTTAGATGTTAAGCTAGAAAAAAAGCAAGGACAGCGAGAGCCATCAGGGCATCCTGAAGTTCGCCTGCTGTGGGGAAGGCTAGGGAAGGACGAGACACCTTTCCTGGAGCACGGTGGTGAAGGCCCTGGGGTCGATCTGTAGGATCTCCTTACCATGTGTCTTGGTGTATTTCCAACAGTTCAAGCCATGAAAAACATAACATGTTAAAAATGCCTGCTTTCCTCAAAGGTATTCATTACTTAAGTAGGTTTCGGGGGCGTGTATTTAAAGAAGTTTTGAGGTATATTTAAATTCTTTGAGAATTGCTCACATGAGAAACATACGTCTCTGAAAGTTGGCTTCCTGGAGAATTGGCCTACAGGAGAATGCTCTATGTAGAAGAGATCACAGATGGTTTATTAGTAACCACGGTGGGCGCATCTGCAGCGCTGCCTGTGGATGCTGCATTCTTCCACCTTTGTTGTTTTTACTTACTGTACACTACAGCTAGAAACAGTTACCATGTGGGCGAGCTCGCTTTCAATCTGACCCTTCTGTACCTGAGCACACAGTATCTTCCTGACTTTATTCAGAACAGAAAAGGAGGAAAAGATGATGAGGTGGGAGCCACAATTTTGAAGTGTCTGAAATTGCTTCTCATTACCTTGGAGGAAAAAATGACGCGTGTTCCTGTGTTCCTTTGGCTGTTCCCACTCAGCCGCTGTGGGTTCAGTTAGAACTGAAATACACCTTTCTTTGTAGTATTTGGAATAAGCCAAGTATTTAAATGGCTTACTTTTTGCAAAGACTTTGAAGGCCGTGCTCAAGCCAGTGCTTGTTTTGAGCGACCGCTTTGGAGAAGAACTACAAAGCCATCGCAGGTCATGTGAAGCAGAGGTCTGGAAAGCAGCGTGTGTCCCTTGATTTGCTTAAAATGCTCAAGGAATTAGTGGGAGAAAATATTTAAAATGTTTTAGAAATTTAAAAAAGTTCTAAATGGCACTGTATAATTGGAATAAGAAAAGAAATCAGAACCGTTGAAGTTTTTGCCATGAAAGATGCAAGCGAGTGTAAAGAATGGGGACGATAAGCTGTGTGGTCTCTGGAGGATTAAGATAGTCAAATGTACTCAGAGGTAGGACAGCTCCGTCTTCCAGAGAAATCCCAATGCATGGCAAGAGAGGTGGGATGCTAGATCCTGTCACCCAGATGTCCTGTGGGGGCACGGGGAGTATGGGTGAGCCCCAAAGCAACCTCCCGCTTATTGTGAGAGGTGTTTTTAGAGCAACAACCAGGTTACGTTGAAATGCACAGCATTTCTGAACCAGCCTAAAATGACATCTGCTTAGACACAGTGTGTGTAGTGAAGTGAGCAGCGTCGCCATGGGCGGGGAGGAAGTCTAGCTTTCTTCTAAGAAGCTATCCCTGTTCTGATTCGCCTGTGTTAACCTACACTTCACTATGGTAAGAGAAGCCATTGATCCCCGTGGCATGGGGAAAAGAAAATCCCATCATGGTTTACTCATTTACACAGAAAAGTTCCACCAAAACAAAACAAAAAGTCAGGCAGTGGCGCCTTTAATCCCAGCACTCAGGAGGCAGAGGCAGGCAGATCTCTGTGAGTTCAAGGCCAGCCTGGTCCAAAGAGTAAGTTCGAGGACAGCCAGAGTTACAACAGAGAAACCCTGTCTAGAAAAACTAAAAAACAAAACAACAACAAAAACCAATACACAGGAAAGTCCCATCCGATGGATTGGAAAGACTTTTGTTTAGATGGACTGCCTGTGCGTGTTGGTCTAGGTATGTGTTTGTGCAAGCAAGCGTGAGGGACAACCTCAGATGTCATTCCTTGTTTTTGAGATAGAGTCTCACTAGTCTGTGGCCCTCCAGTTAGGCTAGCCTGGCTAGCCACCAAGCCTCAGGGATCTGTCAAGGATGGCAGGCCCATGTCACCGTGACCAGCTCTTATTGTTTCTGTATTTTGGTTTATTTATTTTTTCATGGGTTTGGGGAACAGAGAACAAATTCTCATTCTTGAAAGACAAGCACTTTACTAGTTGAACCTTCTCCCAGCCTCTAGATTGACTTCTGATGCAGACATGCAAAGGAAAAACATACTGGAACTATGAAAATAGAGGACATCTCTAGTCAGCCTTGGTAACGGAGGAGAAAGCCAGATGAAACTGCAGTGTTTACACTAGCTTGTCTTCAACAAACAGAAAGGCAGCAGATAGCGGTCCTGGCGAAGATGTGGGGAATCACCCACATGGCGGGCGACAGCAGAAACTCACGCGGGAATTTTAGAAACTCTGTGACCTATGAATTCTATATCTGTTCCTAAATTTCTGTGGATACTACACAAGACACATCTATATAATGTTCATGCCATCATGTACACCAGAGAGCTGCTAGCACGGTGGCCTGATTAGTCTCTGTACTTTTATTACATGGATTTGCCTGTGAGTGTGAGTAAAAGGCACAGAATTTTGTTTAAAGGAAACATTTCCTACATTTAAATGTCTGTCTGTGACGAAGAGAAGAGTGATACCAATGCTACTAGAATCTCTAATGACAAGCCAAAAGGAAACAAGACAGGGAGTTTGTCTGGACTGACGCAACAGTATGCCCCCCCCCCCGGACAAAAATCCCAGTGGACCACACTGTCAGGGACTGTCTTCATGGGTCCCAAATCATGGCTCCAGAGCTGGCTATGCCTTCCAACAAAGAAGCCTGATCTTCATGATGGAAGCATGATGGAGCCCTTTCCTATTCTTTTGCCCAGAGGGCTGTGTTTCTCTGAGAGTGAGTACAGGCAGCAGTGTGACCTCACAAAGGAAAAGAATTGCTCAGCCCTGCAGCTCACAGCACAGTTGATCAATGTGGTGCTGGCAGGAAGGCATAGGTTCCCTGTATCATAGCGATTTGGGTGACTTCCATAGCCAAGGGGGAGAGCACCCAAGGGATGCCCTGCATAAGAAAACTGGTCCGGGCAGAAGAGGAGGTCATACCTAGCAGGGAAGCTTTATTGATAGGCACATCCATGTACAAAGAGAAGACCTGGAGTGTAGTGAAGCAGCAAGCAGACCCTGCAGGCAGAGCCCAGAAACCCCTGGGTGCAACCGGTAGCATGAGAGGCCTCATAGGAGGCTAGACTCCATCAACTCCAGGCTTATCAACATCCCAATGAGTGTATTATGACACTGTGCTATATGTATGTAAGCACGTTAGATATAGTACATATGTTTATTGATATATGAATCCGATGTACACATGCATATTGGCGTATTTTACCACATGTGTTTTATTAACACGTTAATATATCTTCATATTTACAACTGAAAATAACATAAATATTACTAGGCCATGTGTGTACATAAACTACAAAATTTAACTGAACTTATATATTTATATATTGTACTAATTCTGTGTATACAGACAATCATACTTCATGAATAATTGAAATTTTTTTCTTATTTTGATTTAAAATATCATTATCAGGGACTAGAGAGATGGCTCAGTGACTAAGAGTACTTATTGCTCTTGCAGGGGACCTGAGTTCAGTTTCTACTACCCATATTGGGTGGTTCACAAATGCCTGTTATCTCAGTTCCAGAGGAATCAGATCTCAGCTTTAGCTGGTACCCACACTCAAATACACACACACACACCCACACATACACACACACACGCATGCACACGCATACACACACATACACACACACGCACGGGCGCACACACGCATATACACACACACGCACACGCGCGCACACACACACACACACATGCACCCACACTCAAATACACACACACACGCACACACACACACAAAGTGCAAAATAACTCTTCAAAAACAAATAAATAATATATCCTGACCAGAACATGATGATCAGCCGTTCCTGAGGGTTTCCCAGTGTGTATATACACACAGGAACATGGGCATGTGAATATACACGGATGTGTGCGTACAGACATGCACTCATGTGCATACTCACAGAAATTTAATCATGGCGTTTACAAGGAAAGCATAATTTATTCATTCTATGTCTTCCTTTCTCATTGCAAATTTCCTATGTTCCACAAGCATACCAAATATTGGGAAACATTTCTCCTACATCAAAGAATTTCCACTAAACCAAAGACTTGTATGTTGATCTCATAGTGAGCCGCACATTTGGTCTCCTTTGCCTCTATCTAAGGGAGAGCACTTGGAGACACTTTTAATAAAGCATTTAACCAAGTGCTCCTTGAAAGACACTTGCTTTCTCTTTCAAATAGAGGAGGGTCATAAGTAAAGCTGCTTCCAGGAGGAAGCCATGTAGAGGGCGGTGTATGAGCTGGGTTCTGAGCTCAGCTCCGACACTGACCCTGACCAGATCGGCTGGTGATGCTCTGAGCAGACCTCCTCAGGAGCTGAGGGCCTGCAGCCTCTCACTCAAACACACCAGATAGGAATCCTTCCCTGTGGAGTTAGAAAGAGGGATCTCGACAAGCCCATCCCAGCAGCCTTCTTAGACCCCATCATGATTTAAAGGCAAATCCAAATCCCTGTTCGTGACACTAAATTACCACATGCTATGCATTCGATACATAACCTTTATGTTGTCACACCTCACTATGTCTTCTGCATTGGTTATAACAGAAACTATGCATCCCGTAAGTAGCTGTTGTAAAATCAATGTAAACACTTAACAGCTATTATTTTTTGGCTACATACAAATGATCCCTGAAAACAGCATTGAGACTAAAATAATCTGGAAATACTGAGCTTTCTGTAAAAGATAACTATGGGTCTCTCTTGAAAAGAAAACAGAGAGACAGGAGAGAGCAGAAGAAGGTGGCAGTCATCATTGAGAGAAAAAGAACTTCTGGCCAACAGAGCTGGGCCTGGATATTTCTGGCACTTGATGGTGCTCAGGTGGGACAGCAAATGAACAACTGTCAGAGGTCTCCAGGGCCACATGCCAAGGGTATTTCTGTAGGCCTGGGCCTCATGACCACGGGTGTCAGGAGATCTTGAAGAAGGACATCATTAGCAGGTGGCATCCCAGCTGCTCACGGAGAGAGGGAAGGGTGGAAATCCGCCCTCAGCACTGTTTTGTTTTTGAGACAGAAGTCTTGATACGTAGTCCAGGCTGGATTTGACTTGTAGATCCTGCTGTTCCTGACTCCTGAGTGTTGTGATTATGAGAATTCACTACCATGCCAGGCTCAGCACTGCTGCTGGTATTGTTGTTGTTGCTGTAGTTGTTGTTGTTGGTGGTGGTGGTGGTGAGTGTGTGTGCGCATGTGTGTGTTATGTATATGTGGTATATGTGCACATGTGCATGCATGAGGAGGTCAGAATATATCAAGTATCCTTAACTCTACCATTCTCTACCTTATTTCCTTCAGGCAATGTCTCTTAGAGACCCTGGAGCTATGTGGACAGTCAGCAAGCCTCAGTGACCCTCTTGTCTCTACCCCACAACACTGGGGTTCCGTTGCTAGTATGTATGTGCCCATGCGCAGGAATGTATGTGGGTGCTGGGGATGCAAGCTAAAGTCTTTACACTTGCACAGCAAATGCTTTCCACGCCGATCTATCTCCCACTGCTTCTGGCTCCACTTTAATTTTCTTTCTCCCAGGCATCTCTGGTTAGGCCCTCGATTTGTTTTTACCCTAGTTTTTGTTGCTGTTGTTTTGAAACAAGATCTCCCTATATAATCCAGGCTGGCCTTTCACTAACAGCTCTGCCTCAGCCTCCTGAGTGTGAGGATTTCAGGTTCTATGTTTTAGAAAACAATATTCGTGACTTTTATGGCAACTTCTTCATGATCCCTTTGGCTCCATCGCTCCTTGCTCCAACCCCGACTCCCCACTGCAGCGTGAGTGACAGGCTGTGGGTTGTACTGAAGTCGACAGTTTTGACTGAACTACGGATGACTCCTCTCCTCTCTTCTGATTCTCTGATTATGCTTCAACTCCATGACAGAGTCACTGTGAACATTAATTAAGATGACACATAGGAAAGTGTTTTGTAAACTATGAAGTTTTTTATCAATATAAATAGAAGGTAGCACTTTTTTTTTTTAAATCTAGCAGCCAATTAACTTTCTTGGCACCGTTGGTGCCACCGTTGCTGTAGCAATTAGTGCACTCAGTCAGGCAGATTCAAGTTCAGGGAGGCACTGACTCCGGGTAAGAAAATGCCTTCAGATACATTACAGATAAGACTGTAGAAGAGGAAATGAAAGGAGGGTCCTGACTTTCCCTTCTGCTCATGCATCAGGAGCCAGCAGGACCACACCACTAAGTGCTGAACATATTTCAGAACTGCTTAGCCTCAGTAATTAAGAGATTGTTTGGATCAGTGGTTGAGGGATTTCCCCCCAAATATCCAGACACATGCAACAAAATAAGCTGAAGGGCCATGACTATTATTCTAACAGGATACAGTAAAAAGTCTTTTCCTCTAGTATCTAAATACACATGCATGCACAGATGTATGCACACATGCACACAGTACACACCTACACGTCTACAGATACATCTAGACAGTCAGTGTCTTGGTAGACTATACTGGAAACAAGAAAAAAAAAGTTTGCTTTTATCATTTGCAGCAGTGTTATAGCAATTGAGTGATGCAAACCCTATTTCCCAAGGAAATGGACTGTGTGTTTATTGTGTATGTGTGTATGAGTGTGTGTATGTCTGTGTGTGTGTCTCTGTCTGTCTGTTTCTGTGTCTTTGTGTGTATGTATTTCTGTCTGTGCATATGTCTGCCGGTGTGCTTTTGTGTGTATATGTCTTCTGTCTATGCATGTGCCTGTCTCTCTGTGTGTATGTCTATGTGTTTGCCTGTATGTGTGTGTTTCTGTTTCTATGTATATATCTGAGTTTCTGTATGTCTGTTTGCATATCTCCCTCTGTTTATATGTCTGTGTGTTCATGTGTGTGCAAGGGAAAATGTGTGTATGTGTGTAAAGGACAGAGAGTGACCTTGGCTATCTTTCCTCAGGTGCTGGCCACCTTGTTTTCCCTGGAGACAGTGTCTCTCATCACCCTGGATCTGGACAAGCAGGCTAGAATGGATGGCCAGTGAGTACCAGGCATCTCCCTGTTTCCACCTTCCCCTTTGAGGTTAACAGGCATGCCATACCTGCTTAGTTTTTTACTAGTTTTCTGAGAATTTTCACATTATGTTTTGATCACACCCACTCCTTTCCCAGCTCCTGCTGATCCATCACTAGTCTCTAAACACCCAACTCTTGTGTTCTTTAAAAAAACAAAAACAAACAGCGCTATCATTTCTAATTTCCATATATGAAGTGAAGTCTCTGGTCTTGAGGAGAGGTTGCTTTTTGGAAGCTGGGTTCAAGTGCAGCCAGAGAGCTGAAATCATGACCCAGGATCTAGATGAGGTTTCCCTGCATCCTTGCCTAGCTCCACCCTCCATCCCTGCATTTAACACCTTCAGGACCCCTGAGTATAAACCATAAGTGTAGCATTTTAATTTAGGGTCTTATACATTGTCTAAGAAGGTTAAAGTGATGTAGGGAACTTAACAGGGACAATTTAGAGGCCACAGTCATTGTTAGAGTTTGTCCTCAGATGATTGGCAGACAGGACTTTATGTGAGTCTTGCCAATGGGCTGGTCAGTTTGTCAGCCTGCATGAGGGATGGCTTGGCTTGTCACATCCTGGCCATGGCGTCACATGCTGTCTACTGGAGGACACATTTCTATCTCTATGCTGGATTCCTGAATGCTACTGTCACCCACAGTTGTCCCTCTGTGTCCCCTGGTTCCCAGGGCCCCCAGAGTGCTAACGTCCCTTCTGTGAAATGATTAGCACTGGCATAGAGCCAGCTCACATCCTCTGTAGACCCTCAATCCTTTCTAGATGACCCATAATACCCAAATATAGGAGTGTTGCTGCGTCATGTTAAGGAACAATGACAGGAAAGTTCTGCAAAAAGGTAGCATCTGGGTCTGGGTGTGAAACTGCCACACAACATTCACATGAGAATTGGACCGAGTGCTTAGCATCCATAAGTGCATGCTTTGCTTTTTTGGAAATTTCTAAAATATTTTCAAGTATTGGTATGGGGGGGCAGCTCAAGATCAACATCCAATATTTTCTTTGCTCTTTACCTTATTTTTTGATAGATTCTCTCATGCAGTTCATTGATTTAGCTAGGCTAACTGGCCTGTAATCCTCAGGATTCCTTGGGTCTCTGCCTCACCACTGCAGGGATTACAAATATACATCATGCTTGTTTGTTGTTTGTTAGTTTGATTTTGTTTTGTTTTTAATGTGGGCTCTGGGGATCAAACTCAGATCACAATACTTGTGCAGCCAGCACTTCACTGACAGCCGTCTCCCCAGCCTCTGGTTTTCAAGTATTTCAATGATTAGTTTGCCAGTCTATAGGTGAGGAACCCACGGGCGGAGACTCTACTGGCTGCTCCTGCCTATTCAGTGTATGTGCTTGTTTGTGGAAGCCTTTAACCTCTGCACATTTGCAACTAATTTCTTTTACATTTGCTCTAATCTCTTCTCTCAGACAGCTTCCCCTAAATCTTTTGCTCTCTCTGTAGATGGAAGGCTTTTCTTCTACTACTGTTCACACTAAAATCTGGGGTTTCGTGGTATCTTTCATTCTCTCATGGTCACATTGGATCCATTAGTGTCCATGTAGATTCTGAATCTACCCTCTGCCTCCAGTGCGTGCTCCTGGTCCATACTGCCACCCACTGCTGGACTCAGGCTCTGTACTGAGTGGTCTCCTCTGTTCTTAGTCCTGGACTCACAAATGTCCTTGTCTGTTCTAAATCTAAGTCAGGCTGTGTGCCTTCCCTGTCCAAATCATCTGTCAAGCCCTTCCCAGCTCAGAGAAGAAGCCCGAGTCCTCACAGCCAAGTCCTGGCCCACTATATCCTCTGTGAAACAGCCTTCTGCCATGGGGTATGGGGCCCAGTAAGTCTTCTTTGCCTTCTGCAGTCAGGGTGGCTGCTGGGCTTTCTCCAGCCTGCTGGGAGCACCCTTGACCTTCGTTCTCTGTGCGCTCAGTGCTTAGACTACTGCACACATCTGTAGCCCAGCACTTCACTGCTTCCTGGCACCCCTCCCTGCCCACATCCTTAAACACTGCAAATGAAAATCCAGCCATGCCTGTCTGCCACTGCCCAAGAGGACACGGTACTGAAGTGAAGCACGTGAGAACACTTTCCTTTGGACACCCTCACGTTGGCACTGGTAACTTTGTGCTGCCTTATGCGTGCTGCGTAGGAGCCCTTAAACACGCGTTTTCTTGGCTAAATCCATTTCTGAAATATATATTGGTTACAATACCTGATATATTGTTCTTTTGGGTGAAAGATAGTTTGATTTTGGAGTTTGTTTCTGACAATTAACAGGGTCAGCATTAGTACATAAATCTACGCTGGTCCAGCCAACTATAAGACTAAAAGTCGATTAAATTGTTTATTAAATTAATTTGTTTAAATTTGTGTCTCCAAAATTTGGTATTAAAATATTTATATCCATTTATATCCAAATTATCATGCTTTCCATCAGGTGCTCTTGAAGGAACCAATCTTACTAGCAGACAAAGACCAATGGGAATGGCAGACACAAGTTCATTTGGTGTGCCTTTCATAATGACCAACCATAGAACTTATCCACAGAATGGGTAATTATCAGCTATTTACATATTAGGCTATTTTAAATATTTTCAAATGTAGCTCATGGATTTCTGGGGAAATCCTTGTGTACTGCTGAGGGGCTTCACCAGAAGAAAACTTCTTCTGTTACAATGTGAGATGCCACCTGCCCGTCTCTCTGTGGACATCTGCGTTACTGTCCTCACAGGGGTGGCTGGGACTGGGGCCTCAGCATCAACTATGGCAGCGACACAGACACAGCAGTGGTAACCAAGGGCTCCTACCATGCACCCTGAGGGTCTTCTTTCTGGGTATAAGTTGGTTTGATTTGACCACTTGATGGAAAAAATGGCCAGAGCCCTAAGCAGCGTGAGAGGACAGTCATCGCCAAGGAACGTAGCATGGCCTGTGTGAGTTCAGGCCACCAGCTGCCTTGCTCGTGAAATTGCAATTCTCTTCTGCCAAGAACGGTTCCCTAAAATGATAGCCGTGCGGACTTGTGCATCTGGCAGACTCTCTCTTGGAAGAGAGAGGTGGGAAGCAGTCAAGTCACGGTTGATGATGCCACAAGTAACAAAACTCAAGCTCCATTGCCTAAGGGGTGGGGTGCTGTTAACAACGTGATATTGTGATGTCATAGAACAAAGTATGCTAATATTCCAAAGAGCCTCACATCTCAGGGAGCCAGCCACCTGCGAACAATCAGCCAATCAGAAGACAGTGTGTGGTGAAATACTCGCCCAAGGGTGTGAGGCACCTGAAGACAGCAAAGTGACAACATTCTGTGATGCAGCCTTCCAAGTCTCCATGGCAACACACCCTTAAAATACTGCTGTGACTTAATTTTCTGCAGTCATGCACACGCTCAGGTGTTCGATGGTTTATGTATTTGTCTGTTTTTGATGACTGCCTCTCCTGATGAGAAGGAGAGCTCCCAGTCACCGTCATATCCAGTGTCAGTCCTGGTGCCCAGCAGGCCACATGCTACTTAAGTGTTGAAGGCTGAGCAGCACCAGAAGAGAGCCTTGCACTCATAAGGATTTATATTAAATATAAAATATATTTAAATTTATTTAAGAAAAATTAAGGTATGAAGCAATTCTAAAAATATTCAAAATACTTAAGTATATGTCTAATATATAACACATGGCATTTTAGAATAAAGGAGCATTTTGTGTGAGTATATGTCTCTATAGATCCTCATTAGAATAAAAGTAAATATAATAGATTTTGAAGAAAAGAAGGTTGGGACATCCACGTGAAACCTATGCAACTTTGCCACTGGGACACTAAAAGACAATTCCTAGCACCCTGGGAGAAGTCTAACAGCTCAGGGAGACAGATCCGCATGGCTGGAGGGTGTTCCTACAGTCTGCAAGCTGTTTTAGAACATGTCAGAACTTTCTTCATGGTGTCTTGCATGTAAAGTATTTACAGTGATGCAAAGCCTTCTTTTTACTTTTGGCTGAAGACACTGACTTGGGAAGAAAAGGTGTGGCTCCCCCAAGCATCTGCTGTGTGTTCTTGATGAACCTTACACTTCATTGCTTGTTGTGGGCAAAGGCCTTTCAGGTGGTATTCAGAGAGTATCTTGACAGCTGGAAGCCAAGATGGTCTATGATGTGAGATAATGGCTAATTTAGTCAGAAAGACAGCCTAGGGAGCTGTTACCCATGGGTCTCCACAGGAGCCACAGGGATTCTCGGCCCTGCTCACCCATCCGTTCAAGATGAGAACTTGGAAGTCCTTGTCCACCATCAAAAAATCATTTCCCATTGGGATCTAAAGAGCTCACTGACGGAGTCTTCAGAGAATGAAAGAGGCATGTGCTAAAATGATCAGCTAGAGAATCAGATAGCCACAGGGTGGTGGTGGCACCGCCCTTTAATCCCAGTTCCCGGGAGGCAGAGGAAGTTCCAGGCCAGCCTGGTCTACAGAGTGAGTTCCAGGACAGCCAGAGTTACAACAGAGAAACCCTGTCTCGAAAATCAAAAACAAGCAAGCAAGCAAACAAACAAAAAACCCAAAAAGAAATAGCCAAGCCAACAATATGTCTTCTGAAAACTTCAAAGGCACAAACTCACCCTCAGAGAAAATGGCACCAAATTTAATTCTATAATTCGATCCAGGATCACATAGACAAACAGACTCTAAGATAGCTCCTATGAGCTATCCCCATGAGCTACCCCAGGACAAAGCTAGGTTCGGAAATGAGCAGCGTGGGACAAGTAGGGCACAGGGTTACCTTTCACTGTCACGTGGACACTCTGGCTGGTGGATAGCTGTGGCTGAACCAGCACATTGCACGTGTACTCCCCCTCGTCGACTTCTTTCTGCACATCTGAGAGTTTCAGAGTCCCATTGTTCTCAAATGCCACCTGGCGGTGGTTGAAAGGAAGCAGATTAGCATTCTTGTACCACTTGATGGAGTAGTAAGGATAGCCAATCACGCGGCAGTGGATGTACGTGTCCCGCCCTGCTATTGCGGTGATGTTTTTCATTGGTCTGATGCTTGCAGGCCCTGGAGAGACACAAGGAAACTCTTGAAAATAATTTAAGGGTATATCTCATGGAAGGAAATGGGTACACCTTTCCTTTGGTGAAAACCAATTGTTTTGTGTAAGCACACCTTTCCTGTTTCAGTTTCTTGGCATTTGGCATTTTCTTCTAAGAATAATTTTTTCCCTTTACTCTCAAATGAGTCAATGAATGTTAAAGTCTTTTATCATCAGTTACTTCTATGAAAATATTTTGAATTACAAGATAAAAGGCAGTTTAACTTAAAAAGAGTAACTAGTCTACACTACACGGCCACGTTCCTCTAGTGAAAGGCTGAAAGCAATCGGTTGATTGACACTGTCGGTCAGGTGGATAATGAAGATGGAGGTTATGCCGCTGCGCGCTATGGATGTGAGTTAGGTACCATGGATGTGAAGGCTTACCATGGATGTGAGACAGGAGAAAAGGAGAGAGGAAAGGGGCATGCAGAGCATAAACCAGGAAAAGAAAGATCGAGTGGATGGGTGTGAGAGAACAGAAGGTAGACAAGCTGACTACAAAGACCAAAATGCCATTTTCAACACCGGCCGATCAGCGCCATTCCTGAGTAGGAAGGAGAGGGCAGGGAGAAAGACGGGTGGCTCCTCCGTTGCGCATTGCAAGGCTCAGCCCAGGGCATGCAGCACCCATCCCTGCTACAATGAGTTGTCTGTGTTCGTTCGAGGAGCTGATTTGACAAGCACCTCTTACGTTTATTCGAGCCTGGTACAGGACGACTCCAGCCGAGTTGTTGGCGGTGCAACGGTAGACACCCCCGTCCCGGACCTGGGAGCTGGAGATGTTCAGATAGCTGACCACGTTCCCCTCAGACGTGATCATTTGGCTGATGCGGTGGCCGCTGCCCTTGAGGATGGGGTCATCGTCCAGGGTCCAGGTGACCGTGGGCAAGGGTGTTCCCTTTACATTGCACACGAGGGACACTGGCTCTGCAGGGCTGACCACTTTCTCGCTAAAGGCGGAAATGATTTTGGGAGTTCCATCTGCAGGGAGACAAAACAGGAAAGGAAGTGGCAAGTACACATGATAAAAGCTGTCAAGCTCATTGTTTAGTGCTCTGGAAAGGTCTTTCAGCACTGTTTCCAAGGGACAGGAAAGAGTGCCTAGAGGTGATACCTCTTTTTCTTAAGGGCCTTACCAGAAGGATGATGCAATTCAGAAGCTCCGGCTAAACGGTGAGAAATTCCAGGACTACAGTTCAAAACATGTATGTCCCCTCCCAAAGCCACAAACAAGAATTCTGCACACCCCCAAAGATACTTTGTCTATTTTTCCCTCAATGTTTGTAGAGATTGCTCACCTCGGGCTGTTTAGAGTTAAAAGGGAAGGTACTGGGAGAAATGTCCTTAGCTTTATCCTCCCACACAGTTCGTTTCTCTGCATCCCTGTTCCTGAATCCTTGCTTCTTAACGGCTCAAGTTTTCATGGCTGCAGGTGACTCTCAGATAAATTTATTTTTCAGGTGTGTTGGTTGGTAACAGTCATAGCACCCTTAGGCTGCAGACATTTTATTTCTACTTTCAGTGTTGAGAAAAGAACTTTGAAATGTTAAAAAGATATTTTTCCCCAGTCCCATCAGCATTCATCCCAGTTTCTTTAATTTCCTGGAATCTTTTTTTTTTTTTTTTTTTTTTTTTTTGAGGGGGCAGGATTCCTGTTTATAACCCTGGCTGTCCTGGAACTTGCTCTGTAGACCTGTAGACTCGCCTGCCACTGCTTCCCTAGTGCTGAGATTAAAGGCCTGCGCCACCACTGCCCCGCTGAATGTTTCATATCTTGACTTGGATAATTTTGGAGCCAGCTGCAAATATGGAGTTTATCTCACATTTCCTTGTGTTTAAGAATAGGTTTTCCATTTCTGCCAGAAATAGCATGGGGACATTTTTGGTTGGTTGGTGGACTGATTGGTGGTGTTTTGTTTTGTACTGGGGATTTAACCTAGGGCTTCATGTTTGCTAGGCAAAATTATGGTTTTTTTTTTTTTAGCATTTATTCATTATGTTTGTATCTTTTCTGAGGAATGTCACTCAAATTTTCTACTCATTTCTTAATCAGACTAACTTTCAGTTTTGGATTTGTAGACTTTTTCAAAGAATTTACATAGATTAAATTTTAGGTTTATTTATTCTATTTCATGTGTAGGAATATTTGCCTGCAGGTATGCATATACACCACATGTGTATAGTGTCCTCAGAGGCCAGAAGAGGGTATCAAGTTCCCTGGAACTGGAGTCACTAGGTGGTGGTGAATCACCGTGTAGGTGCTGGGAACTGAACCTGGGTCATCTGTTAGGGCAGCCAGTACAACTAACAGCCAAGCCATTTTTACAGCTCCGACCTCTAAAATATATATGGAATGGAAGTAAGTATATGTTAAATGTATAACGATCAATTTATCAGGCATTCTGTACAAATTACAAATGACAACTGTCAGACATAAATGCAGTATGCAGAGTATCTGTTAGCATGTTCATGTCTAAAATAGTTCCTCCAAGGCTGGGGTCCCCTTTATACTTTCATCCTTAGCAGTTTTTTCTTATCTCCAAATCAGGAACAATGCAGTATCCTTTTAAGACATTTATGATTTAATATTATATATTATGCAAGTCTAAAATTTAAATCTAATTTTTATATAAGTTCTGAACGTTGGTCAAGCTGCTTACTCACTTATTCACGGATGGCTGTCACTAGCTCTTGAAGTATTTCCTTTTTCTGTTGAGTATCCGTTATCCTGGTGGAACTCAGCTGATCACTTGCGTGTAGACACATCTCAAGATCACACTCCTCACGCTCCACTGAGCAGCTTATCTATTTCACTCCATGTAGCTTCACAGCAAGGCTTCAAAATGAGCGGGAGGAATCCTCCAGCTATGTCCTCTGCCCTCGCTTGAGCAGGATTTAGTCCTCTTGTACTTATATTGTAAACCAACTTCACACTAGAAGGTCCCTAATTTTCCATGTCCACTAAAGACCCATTCTATACATACTGTTTTTTTAAATAAGGAATTCTGTAGCCAGAGTGGGCCCAAACTCATGATCCTGCCTCAGCCTCCCACGTGCTGGTTTTTCTTATATGCTCATTCTTTATAGCCATGTTTTCCTTTAAATTGCCAAATGTATTCCAATTAATGGCATGAAATCCCTCGTCCGCTAACCCTGACACCAGAGTCACCTCCAAGTCTTTCTTTGTCGTCTGCTCTGCCTTTATCTTTTGTCAGTTTGTGTTGCTTCCTTTTTAAGATTTCTAATGTTTTTAAGTTTTAGAATTAGTTTCCATCCTCACTGGAGCCCGCATGTCCAGTTCTCCAGGGTGGTTTATGTGAGGATTTGGTTGTCTCTCTTCTTTGTACCTTCTGCCCCACTCCTAAGTGTGCGGTGTCCGGTTCTTCTTGGCACGGCAGGCTTTGGTGCTTTGCTTTTCTAGTTTCAGCACCACCTGGACCTGGAGGTGTCCTCAGAGTAAAGTCGAGTCCATGCAGAGGCTGCACTGTCCTGTCCCTCCTCTCAGTGACCAGTCTAGCACTGTTTGTTCTGTGTTTTCTCAGTTCTCTACGTCAAGTTTGCCCTTCCTAAACCTCACCAACTTCATATGCCTGAAAGCTTGCCTCATAGGTGCTGTTGCACTCCTAGAACTTGGACCTCTTATCCCTTGTTTTCATTTTCTGTTTCCCAGTTATTCTAGCTTAATTGTGGACCCACCCACCATCACAAGAGTCCAGGGAATTCAGCCTCCTGACAAAGGATCCCAGATTTTGCACTCCATCTACAGGCACAGGGAGCTCACTGTATGCAGGAATTATTATAATTTAATCTTAATCCAGCTCTAGGATGCTGGTCAGGCGCAGTTGTCAGGCGTAGTTGTACAGCAGGTACTAGATATAGATTCTCTCTCTGGTGACAGTAGCACTATCATCTCTCAGAAGAGAGAAAAATAAATCTTCTCATCCCGAGCATGAGACATGAGAAACTGACATGAGACAAATTGGGGAATCTGCTCGGCCCCTCACCCTACCCCTTTCTATTTGAATGACTGGCTCTGTGGAGATGAAGGCAGATGCTATTTTTCCAGTGAGACCCGAGTGTCTTTGTATTCTGCCTAGCTGTCACTCTGATAACAGGAACCTTTTTGACATCATTGTGCATGATCAATATGCTCTTTAGGTTTTCTTAGTTACTTGAGATGGTTGCCAAGGTAACGGGTCCTAGACAGGTAATCTCTCCTTTTTCTTTAGCAGAGAAGCTAAAAATAGAGACTCTGGGAGGACCAGGGTACATCCTGACTACCAGAACTAGCTCCATGCAAATTGATTACTTTCTGCTCTTAATTATTATGTGCGAAGTGGTGTCAGGCATTTAACACAAGGGCTGTGCCTTCAAGTCATTTCACCTCTGTATTAAAAACCTCACTGCCTGCAGTAATACTTGGACTATCATTGCTAAGCTTGCTGCTTCTTACAAAGTAGCTGAGGTTAAAGGCACAATAATGGCACCGTTCTCTCAGCATCAGGCAGATTTAAACTTACTCAGATGCATTAATGGGTTTTATTTATTCTCTCTTTGGGCTAAAGAAAAGTGATTTCATCACTTTCAGCCGTTGATAATGGATGGATTTTAAATGATAGCTAACGATACAATTCCCATGAGGACACGCAAATACAAAGATAGGAGCTGTTTCAATTATCTGGTGATAAATATATGCCTTGCTTAAATGTCACCTGTCACAGCTCCATTTCATAGATGATGGATGAGCTTGAGGATTTAAGTACTCGGTAACCAATTAAGAAAAATAAACAGAGCCTATGCCATTCTACCCCAAGGTCATTCCACCAAAGTCTAGCGACATTTTGGCCAGATTAGAGAGAATGGCACAACCAGAGGATGCATTTTCATCCAAACAAACATCCTACTGAATTTGAGGTTATTATTGTCTCTACCTATTTTCTTAAGTGTGGCAGCTAGTCCTTTCAATACCTCACAGCTCAGGAAGATTAGCCCATATCTGGAGACATTTTGTGTGTGTGTGTGTGTGTGTGTGTGTGTGTGTGTGTGTGTGTCACAACTTCCAGTGCCAATGCCAGAGGTTCCTCTAAACATCCCAGAATGTATCTGTCAGGTAGACCCCAAACAAGCATCCTACTTATGCACCCCATAGTTCCCAGTCAAGATATTACTGAAACTACACATCTAGATGATAATGAATTGGCAATAGAACCCAAGGCTCTTGTTTCAAAGGTTGATCTTTGGCAAGTAACTTTAAACATGAGTGAGAAGCATTCATACAATTCCAGGTCTCACTTCTCATCCAACACTGTGCCATCTTCCCTCTCAGAACACTGTCTCTCCCTTGCCTGACCTAGTGAGGTCAGAGTCACTAGATGGAGAAACAGGTAGTGGCCTGTCTTCTCCCATGAGTGGCCCTGCATGGCTCTATCCCCATCCCATGCTCCACTACATTCTGTTTAGGGTGCACCCTCCAATGCTGCCCACTGACCTTCAAGGACCACCTGGACATAGTCTTGAGCAGACAGCTTATCCTTGCGAACAAAGCACTGGTAGGCACCCCCGTCGCTCTTGACCATGTGATCCATTATCAGGTTTGCATGATTCAGCCCTGTGATCCTCACATTTTTCCCAGGGTTGAGGATTTCACCATTTCGGTACCAGGAGAGTTCCTGGTCCTCATTTCCCGTCACGCTGCAGGACAAGGAGACCTGGCTGCCCACGCTGCTTTTAACCTTCCTGGGACTGATGGTAGCCTTCAGTGGCTCTGGGGAGTTAGATAAAAGACAGAAAGAAAGTAAAACATCACCAGGTATTGACACTGTTTAAATAACACTGTGATTTTTGCAGAGGCCAAGGTATTACTGCCGGGGCACTTTATTTGGGCTTCACATCAGTGTTGTTTGGGGGTTTGATATCACTGTTATTTGGGGGTTTCACATAAATGTTATTTGAGGGTATCACATCAGTATTATATGTGGTACCACTTTGCTTGCTGTTTTCTCTGAGCTTTTTCTCCACACATCAAATAGCACAATGCTGGTCACACTTCTTCCTCAGAGTACATATGACAATTTTGACCCACAGATACTTGTAAACACAATATGCTAGTTCCCAGTAGGGACATGAGTTTGTGGAAATATAAACCCTGCCAGCTTTGTCCCAAGGCAGCATTGACGGCTTTTCTTAGTCCATTCCCACGTTTATAACACGTTATATAACACATGGCTACGAAGAAGACGACCGGGTTCAAATGTGTGACCATAAATAGTGTTTTGCTTTAATGCAAGGGTCGCTCACTGTAGCCAGGATGGGAACTTCAGTGTTTGAGATTCCGTTTCCAATTCCAAAAACCTAGCTCAAGGGAGGAACATCTGCAGAGCATTTACAAGTGAGTCTATATTTTCACTCACAGGCAAGACAAAAGTGAGCAGATATTCTTTGGTATAATTAGCATGTGCCCAAAAGGGACTAGATATCCCCATGTCCCTGAACAGAATTTTGTTGTGAATTCTATTATCATCCTCATTGCCAGGAGAAGAAATGGTTACTTAAGGAGTTGATGTGTCTTAACCAAATTCACTGGACACGTGAATAGAGTCACGAGCTTCATTCACCTTGTTCCCAGTGTCACACCCTTCCAGAGCACAAAGTCTTCAGTTCTCAAAGATCGTGGATTGACTGAGCACATAAAATGTTACAGCCAATCAGAGTGACACATTGGATGTGTATAAAGGACCAGGAAGTCCTCAGATATCAAAGACAGCTAGAACTGAAGCCAGTCAGCAGAAAGAGGGTTACAGAGAGTGGGGACAGCAGAGACTAGAGCATGAGGCACAGGTATTCCAGAAGATGTGCATCTGATTCAGTTCAAACGGAACATAAAGTCTTGGAAATATAAAAGTAAGAGGCAAACTGCAAAAGCAAACTATAGCACCATTGTAAACGGGCCTCAAGATTTTGGAACATTTAAAAAATATTTATGGGTATTTTGCCTGCATATATGTTAGTATATCACATGGATGCCTGGTGCCAGTGGAGGCCAAAAGAAGGTACTGGGTCCCTTGAAACTGGAGTTACAGATGGTTGAGAGCTGCCCGATGGGCTGGGAATTGAACCCAGGTTCTCTGGAACACTTGCTAGTACTCACAACTGCTAGGCTATTGCCATAGCTCCATGGAGTAAAATTTGATAAAACTAACTAAAGCATGCCTATAATCCCAGCTACTCCAGAGGTGGTGGAAAGAGGACTACAAATTCAAGTCTAGCCTAAGCAATTGAGTGAAATCCTGTCTCAAAGGAAAAGATTTAACAACAAGGTTGCGGACATAGCTCATTGGGAAATGCCTGGCTTCAAATCCCCAATATTACTGCAAACAAACAAACATTGAAGACCATTGACTAAGTGGATGGTACGATCAAATGCCTTCCGGAGAACTGACTGGTCATATGATGGTGGACATGCTGGAGTGGAGAAAGGTAGTCATCAGGGAGGCATTGTGAAAGACAGATCTCATAGTCAGCCTAATATAAGCGCAGACCACATGTGGGAACCAGTGTCCAGACTTGGCTTGGTTGGAACACTGAAACAAAGACGAGGACCTAAGACTTAAAGCTTGCCTGTGAGGCTGAGAGGGGAGGATGTTCCTAACAAGAAGGGCTATTGGAAAGTACTGTTCATGGAGACTTCATTCTGGCTTTGTATGCCATTCTGTTGAAAGCAAGGTGAGCACCTTGCTTAAAGCTCATATCTACACTTGTCTGAGGCCAGGCGTGCTTATGGAGCCGGAACCCAACAGAATGTTTTCCATCTAGAGCAGTCAAGAGAGAAGATGTGATCTTCCACAGGCAGAATGAGCCTTCCAGAGGAAGGAGGGAATGTGTGAAGGTCCAAAGGTCTCCTCTGGATATGGCAGCTGATTGCAATTATAAAAGCCAAAACAGTAGAAATCTAGATCTTTCCACAGATACTGAAAATGTAGCCAGTGGTAAGTGCCTTTAGAGAGAGAGGAAGCAAGACAATGCTGGGGGTCAGAGCTGAAGACAGGAGGGATTGTGTCTTGTGATGGTGCTTTATGCTGGAGGAGGGAAGATGGGGGAAGTTTTAGACACCTGGGATTAGAGACTGACTCTACACTGAGGGAGCAACATAAGCAAGGTCAGTTGCACTCTAACACAAGGGGATCATCTAACAATACAAAACATTTAGATTCATTAGGATATATTAAAGCAGAAAACAGGACACATGACCAGAGTTTCATTGAGATGCCCTGGACAGTAGAAGATTCAAAGTTACTTCAGTAAAGAAAGAGAGTCCAGAGAGCTGTGTTAGCATGATAACACTGGGAGTCTATTGACACAGTTCTGATGGCTGCCTGATGTAGAATTGTTTAATCTAGATGAGACATGGCTCTTCGATCAGGAAAGACAACTGTGGGGGAATACTTTTCCATTGCCTTCCAGCCTTAGCCTGAGCTTGAGGACTCTGAAAGCATAGCTGGTTCCAGGCAGTCATTCAAGTCCCTGATTTAAACACATTCGCCTAAGGTACTGTGAAGGCACGTGGACTACCAATGGTTGACACCGATGCAGCCATTCCATATACAGGTGCTGTATATATATATATATATATATATATATACACACACACACACACACACACACACACATACACACACAGAGGACTGGAGAAAAACACACTAACATGACACTTGTGTCTTAAGAACCAGAGCCTTGAGGTTCATCCTACTTAGTCCGGTCTCTCCAGTTAAAATGTTCATTTTAAAAGTAATTGTAGGGTTTTGTCAAGGAAGGGAGATCTTCTCTGGCTGTGAATTTGTCAGACCCTCCTGGTCACGTGATGTTGGCCAATTCACTTTGCTTTGGTTTCCGTACACGTAAATTTTAAGATGCTTGACTAGGTCAGAGTGCACTCTACAGCTACTCCCTCTCGTCTTCCAAAAGGCCATCAGCACCCCCTGTGCATTCCTCAAGGCCATGGCCAGCACGGAATGAAGAGGAATCTTGGAGAAAGCAAAAAGAAAATTCTCTACAAAACAGAACACAGCCAATAAGATGGCTCGCCAGGAAAAGCCACTTGGTGCCGAGCTTCACCACCTGAATTCAGGTCTATGACCCACAAGATGGAAGCAGAGAAGCAGTTCTTCAGGCTGTCCTCTGACATCCACACAAGAGCGATGGCACGTGAGTTCTCCCCAACACGCACGCAATGAGTAAATGTAAAAAAGAAAGAAACTGGACCCAAGTCTAGCGTCTGTGTAATTTTGAAGCTACATTTAGGCTGGTAGTAGACCGCTTGAAAAATTTAAAGTTCTTCTAGAGAGAGGCTGAGATCACCATTTGCCTGGCTTCCATCACTGACACCAAGCCACTCTCTCCCTGTCTGTTTTCAGAGCTTGGCCGTTGTGAACAACAGCTGGGTGGCATTGTCTTGGAAAGTCAGCCATCCTGTGGCCTCAGGAAAACCCCAAGGCCTTGGCATCAGACAACTCTGAGTTCAAACCCAGGCTATGTAACCATGTGTACAACTTCCCATCCTCCAGGCAGGGCACCATGGATGTAGGACAGATGCTGTGTGGTCAGAAGAAGGCTGTAGGGAAAGTAGGAGATTAGCTTCTGCAAGGCACCATCCATGAGGACACCACCACCCTTTCCAGTTACCATCCAACTTACGTTTCACGTACAGGCGGCCTATCACCTTGGCAGTGCCGTATCGGTTGGATACTTCACACACATAGCTGCCTGAGTCTGAGGGGCGGCTGTTCTCAATGAGCAGCCCAGTCACTGTCTTCTGGAACCTCCCAGAAAGTTCCAGGGGCATGTTGTCCTTCAGCCAGCGGTAGTCCGGCTCGGGGTGCCCAAGTGCTTTGCAAGGCAGTTCCACACGCTGCCCCGACATGGCTTTGCGGTGATCAAATCCATCCAGGATAGATGGGGCTGAGTTCGCTGGATCTGAGGAAGAAAATGAAACTGTCATAGGCCGAGGATGGGGTTGTGTGGCCACTGAGAACCACATGAGGTCCTTCACACATGAATCCTGCACCTCCTGCCCACCATTGCTGCAGATCTTTAAAACAGAGGACAGACAGATCTATTCTGCTCAAAACTTGTAAACGGCTGAACCTTGGTCAGGGCTCTGGCTAGTGATTCTTGTTTTATGGAAATACCTAGAGTCAACATGCCTTGACAGGTGTTGTCAGCTCAGCCAAGAAGTGGATTATCTTTTGGTAAAGGGGACCTTCACACATCTTCTCTCTACAACAATAGTAGGGAGAGCTGTTCAATTAGTAAAGTTCATTTCATAAGATAAAGAGGTTCAGTAGAATATTTCTTTATTCACTTTAAATGTTTTATGCTTATCTATTTTGGTTAGCAGGTGCTAACTTTAGAGGTTTGGTATACTATTTCAATATGTGCATGCAGTCAGTAATGATTAAATTCAAGCTTTCCACCACTTTTCCACTATCTAATAATCAGTAGTCTACATTCGGGGTGATCATTTTGTTTAGGGATCACACATGGAGGGAATACGGGGTTCTTTGTCTTTCTCTGCTTGGCTTGTGTTACTTAACATCATAGCCTACACTTCTGCCCACGGGACTGCAAATAATGGAATCTCCTTCTCCTCGCGGCTCAGGGACGTTGTAGTATATGTGTATGCCACATTTTCCTTGTCTGTTTCATTTGTTAATGGCCTAAGTTGATATCACATCTAAGCTGTATATAGTTCTGGAATCACCATTGCCACGCCGAGGATCTCATGACCTACCAGTGTCATTTCCTTTGGATCTGTACCTGAAACAATGGGGAAGCTTGATCACACAGCAGGTCTGACTTTAGCTCTGTAAAGACTTCCCACATTGCTCTCGGTGGTGGCTGTCTTAATTCACATTCTCACAGTGGGAGAAGAGAGTTTTTGTTTCTCCACACTCTGAGTTGAAGAAAATATTTGCCAACTGTTCATCTGACAAAGGATGAACGTCCAGCATACATAAGGAATTCAGGGAAACAAACGAACAAAAAACCAAAATGTTTTAAAAATCCAATTAATAGTCCGTTTAAAAGCGACCAGATGTTATCAAAGGAAGAAATACCAACGGACAACAGGCATATGTCATTAGGCAACAGGGAGATGCAAGTCAAAATTGCGGTGAAATGCCATCTCACTTAGAAAGGCTGCGGAAAGAACATTATTCCCTCTCCTTACAACCGAAGATCCAGCTGGGCTCACAGTTCTGGAAGTCAGCTATTTGTACAGTTCCCACGGGTGGCCAAAGACAAGCAGCTGACCCCATCCAAACACCTAGCTCTTATAAAAACAGACAATAGACCCATCCTTCCCCAAACAGTTTCAAACAGCTCATCTTAAAAAACAGCTTATTCCCTCATTCTACCCCTAAGGAAACCCTGCCATTGTCCTTACTCCTAGCTACAAACCTCACTCAAATCATGTGCTACCCACTGTCTCCCACCCTGGTCGTGGTCTGTCCAGACCTTGAGGTACCACCTTTCATATTGCCTTTGATTTTGAGGTCAGTTTCAATTTTCATTCTTTATATCCTCTTAATTCTTACAGCTAGCATCAAGAAAATAATAACAAAATAGTTTGACACCAGAGCGTAGGCCAAGCACCCACAAAGTTTGGCCCTAGAGAGAGAAAGGTGACCGGGGACGAGGAGGGAGCTTCTCTTCTGTTTTGTGTTTGCTGTCACCTCAGAATTCAAACATTTCCTTCAGGAGAGAGGAGGGAGGCTTCCAAGGCTCAGGAAACTCATGAAACTTACAAGACCCCTAAAGCTCATGACATTTAAAAGACTCAGGAAGTTCATGAAACTGGGGCTTCAGAAATTCAGAAGCCCCGGAAAGGCCAAATAGAAGGAGAGAGTGGGCTGACCGTGAGCACTAGGAGAGAATGTGTAGCACATGTTTTCACTGCCGGGTGTAGACCGTGGGGGCCAACAGGTCTCTCTTGTTCCAGGTTCCAGCGTTCTGTTTCAATTATTCCCCAAGTCTCACTGTCCTGTGTCAGCCTGGCCCCTGGTTCTGCAATGGGGCAAGGGCAAACTACCTCCAATCCGGGTCACTATTGTCTATCCCATAATATAAAAGTGCCTGGAGTAGGAATGAGAGAAGCCAGAAATTCAGCCCTGGGAAGCTGAGACATGGAGAGAAGGCTGAGTGGAGAAGCCGGATAATGCCTCAACTTTCCCAGTTGGCTCTTGCTGGATGTTGTGAGCACCCGATTTGATAGCGTTCTCTATATCAGTTGCTATTTGCTCTTTTACCTGGAAGCCACATTAGAAGAGACATTCTGCTATGCCCAAGACTCTCGACCAGGAGCTAGAGCTCTTCATTGACCCAAGGGGGCTTTGTTACTCTGCCTCTGCTGAATGTTTATATGCCCCTGATTCAATATTTCCTTTTCCTGTGTTCTCCATCAGGCAACTCCAGTCACACCTTCTGGACGTTGTGAGTTCCTGATTTGATGGCACATTGTTATTTCTGCTTTTCTCTACCTACCTCTTGTTTTTTTCTTTACTTTTGCTTGCTCCATGGTTAACAAATTCACCATTCAAAACCCAGATCACTGCTGTCATAGATCATTCTAGACTGCACAGAACAGGGGGAAAGGTTCATTTTGGCTTAGGTTTCAGGGGGATTTCAGCATGGGGGGACACAATGACACCTTCTTTTACCACAGCAGACAAGGAAATGGAGAGTATGCTGGAACCAAAGGCAAGCTCTGACTGCAATGGCCAGACACCTCAATGTCTTATTTCTGCTCCCCAAGATTCACCTCATGAGGATTTTACTTCCATTTTCCAGGGAACAAGTGCTCAAAGCTTAAGCCTGTGATGGACTTCTGAAAACTACAACATTCTATTCCTGGCCCCCGAGGCTCCTGGCCATCCCATAATAACTGTGAATTTATCCGTGCAGCTTTAAGAGTCCCAGAGTATCATAGCCTCAACATGGTTCAAATGTTCAATGTCTCTCCAGAAACCAAAGGCAAAATCTTAACATGAGCCATTGTAGGCATCTAACCTCAAAAGGGAGAAATGGGGGCTAGCCAGAAAAGCCTGGACCAAAGAAAAACCCAGTTCCAGTATAGCAAACACCAAATCCTGTGACTCCATGGCCCGTATCCAGGGCACACATGGTATCATGGTGAAAGCTCCAATAGGCTTGCATGACTCTGCTGCTGTAGCCTTGGCCTCCTGCAGTACACATGGGCCAGTTCAACCAGTTCAACCAGTGCTTGCAGCTTCCCTAGGAAGATAGCCCATCCTCCTGGCATTTGAAACTCTGGTGACTCATTTCAATTGAGTCACCTTCTCACCTTCATGCAGAGTCTGCTCAGGTGCCTTCCACAGACAACCCGATCACACTGCACATTGCTTGGCCTTCCCAACTTTTCTCAAAACCTTGGTGTAAATAAATCCCTGGGATCTCATGACTCCTGCACCGACATGCCTGAAAACATTAGGTCTGACCATGTTCTGCTGCTCACTTGCATATCTGTGGACCAGCTCCTGAGCGCCTGGTGACTGACTTGAAAAGAACACCTGCCTCGACTGCTTGTCTCAGCAGGGCCTGTTGACTAGTGTGATCGGGAGCAGGCTGTGGCTGGCTGCACCCCTCAATGAAAAGTATAGATATGTAGGACAAGGGCACGGAACACGCCTTTCAAAACTGAAGATCATTTCAGTCAAAATAACTTATAGTCAGCTCTTTGCCTGCTTGCCCTCACCTGGCCAGCCCAGCTGCTCCTTTGCTGGCATTAGAGACTACTTCTTCAGGATTCCGGTATATACTGAAGACCAGCTGAGACATCCAGCCTTTTGGACTGAGCAACTACTGGATTCCTGGACTTTCCATTCATAGTCCCTCATTGTTGGATTATCTGGATTGCAGCCTATGTATCTATCTATCTATCTATCTATCTATCTATATCATCTATCTATCTATCTATCCATCTATCTACCTATCATCTATCTATCTATCTATCTACCTATCTCTATCTATCTATCATCTATCTATCTATCTACCTATCATCTATCTATCTATCTATCTATCTATCTATCTATCATCTATCTATCTATCTATCATCTATCTATCTATCTTTCTACCTATCATCTATCTATCTATCATCTATCTATCTATCTATCATCTATCTATCTATCTTTCTACCTATCATCTATCTATCTATCTATCTATCTATCTATCATCTATCTATCTATCTATCATCTATCTATCTCATCTATCTATCTATCTATCTACCTATCATCTATCTATCATCTAGATCTATCTATATCAATCTATATCTATAACTATAGAATGAATTCTATAAGTTCTGTTACTAGAGAACCCTGACTAATATACAATTGCCTTGCTCATGATGGCTGTACCACAAACTGTGTAGCTAATAAACCCTACTTCTGCTTTAAAAAAAAAAAAAAAGACTGTACAGTCTTCCATACTTTAAAATGACTTGGAATATTTGTGTTTGTATTGCTACATAGATGTAAATTCAAAAGACACTTATGATCTATAAAATAGGTTGAGAGGCAAAAGCTGAATGTATCTACTTAATCCCAAAGCCTTCTGTTTTAGATAAGACATCAAGAACTAACAGAGGGGTGATACAACGGCAGATGTGGTCCTGAGACCATGCTCTCACCTGATACGAACAGTCTCGCGCTGTTACTTTGTCTTGTCTCCCCCGTGTATCTGTGCCGCGTGATGCAGCGGTAGTTGTACAGCCCGTCCTCATTCTGTACATCTTTAATATACAAGGCTCCCGTGGATGTGATGAGAAATCTAGATCCTGAAACAGAAGCAACGGCTTTGTGAGAACAGGGTAGAAAGTGACTCATAATGACTTAGCATTTAAACTTATAGATTAGTGTGCTTCTCAGCTCCCCTCAGAAAGGCTTCATCAGGCAGTAGTAGACATGGTTAACACAGAGGCCCACAACTGGTCATAGTGCAGAGAATGAGACCTTTGCGATGTTCAGCCTTAAACGAAACACATATTCTGCCCCTTCCCCAAGCCTCAGGGATCTTACGTGGTAAGTAAGACTGGACCCTGTAAGAGCCGGAGGCAGTGGAAGGCTACAGGAAAAGTGTCTCTGGGTGTAGCAGGGCAGTTGCAGGGCAGTTGTGACATCATGCACAAGACCCGCCCAAGCTCAACCCAGACCAAATCCCAGCATAGAGAGGGGAGGTGGGCACAAAGCCCACTCCTTACTAAGGAGCTATTGGTGATTGACAGCTGCTGGGAGAGGAAGGGTTAGTTTTCTCCAAGAGGGCGGCCCCTTATAAGTCAATTGCTTTCTAGGGAAAGGCCATACATCCAAGAATGTATGGACAGCAGAAATTGAATTTGATGGGTGAAAAATACAAGAGAGCACAAAGTTTGGTAGGTAGGGAGGGGGCTGGGCTGGATTTGGAGGTGGGGTGAGTATGATCAAAACACTGTCTGAGATCTCAAAGAATTAATAGAAAAAATTTAAAATAGAATGGAACCAACTTGACCACATCAACAAAGTCCCCTGAGAGTTATTTATCCACTAGAAGAATCTTCTCACCATGCTTCAAAGCTGTTATGCATTTACTTAAGGGTCCAATCTGTTTCAGCTTTTCAATTAGAGGAAGCTGGGATTTTTTTTTATCGTATTACATAATAAACATACACAGCAAATGTCATCCTATAAATTCACAAACAGGTCAGATATTTACTTCTCTTACAGAAATAAAATTGGGATGAAATCAAGCAGATTTTCTGGGACTATACACCTTCTTCAGGCTGTGGTCAGCAAGGAAAATAAATTCTTCATGAAGGAGCATGCACTTTTTGTGTCAATTTGAACTACGTGAGCAAAAAAGAGAGTGTTAGACAACAAATCAGCGCCATATTCGACACGCTTCTCAAGGAACCTCATACCCTCATAACCGTAAGCAGTATTTATTAAAATTTCTAGGTCAAAGTTACATTCTCTGTGTATTCAGCGTTTGAGGGCATTTGGCCCACTTCCAATTCGTTTTGAAATAATGAATCTAAAGCCTGACAGTTCCTGTTTTCATCACAGGGAAGAGGATTCGTGCTCGGCTCCCTGCTCTACATCCTGGCTGTGGTCTGCTTCCCACCTGATTCTGACTCTAAAATGGAACGCCGGAGCTTTGAGAAGGTGAGATTGTTTTCCCTGTGAGAATATAAGCATCTAAACTTATACTACAAAAGTATAAATATATATATATGTATAAATAAATAAAAATAAAAAATATTTTAAAAATTCTAAACATGTCATACTGTTTAATTATAATTTGATAACAAAACAGGTAAAGTTATAAAACTGCCCTTGGCATGACTCCTTGTCATCTGCTGGGGGGTGACATAGGTTGCTTTTGTCATTGCTGGGATTGTCTGTGGAGTATTTCTATGTGGGATCTGATTCTACCTGAGAGATCGCATGATTATTTGCATCTGGAAAAAGACTAGAATACAAAAACATCACCTTTGATTTCTGTTTTTCTGAGTTCAGTTGACAATTTCTGTGGTTTCCCTTTGTAGAACAATCAGAAGTCTTGGTTTTATCTACATGTATATGTGGTGTGTGTGTGCGTGCATGCATGTGTTCTTGTCCGCGCAGATGTAAATGCATCTCTGTGTCTGCACATATCCATGGTGTGCCTGCACAGGCGAGTTCACAAGTATCTGGAGGACGGACAGTATCATTTCTTAGGAGACGTGATGGGTAATCCTGGTTTCCAACTCAACTATATCTGGAGTCACTCAAAATGTAGGCACCACCTTCTACCCAGATGAAAGGACATGGAAGAAGGAAGCTTTGCTGTTGGCCTGCTCTCTCTCTCTCCATCTAGCAAGCTCATCTATCTGATTGCTGGTATATTAGTTTGCTGATATTGAATCCGTGTCTTTGGGCTCAGTCCACTGTGGGTGATACCACCCCTTGACAGGTAGACTTAGATTGTTTAAGAAAGGTAAATAAAGAGCATTGGAGCAAGCCAGTAGGTAGAATTTCTTCATTTTCTGCTCCAAACTCCTGCCTTGAGGTCCAACCCTTATTTCCCTCAATAGACTGTAAGCTGAAATAAATGCTTTCTTCCAAAAGTTGCTTTTGATCATGACATTTATCATCACAGAAAGCAAGCTAAAAGAAGGTTATTTATTTATTTATTTATTTATTTATTTATTTATTTATTTATTTATTTAGAGGCACTGTCTCTCATTAACTTGCAGCTCACTGATTCAGCTAGGCTGGCTCACCCGTCTCCACCTCCAATGTTGGGATTACAAGCATACACCACCACTTCTAGTTTCTATGATCTGGGTTTGGGAGAAGCAAATTCAGTGGCTTATGCTAACAAGGTGAGTACTTCACAGACTGAATGATCTCCTATGTCCAATTTCACTGATTTGGGGTCTCAAATGTTTCTTCTGCAGGCATTATTCCCTCATAATTCCTGTCTTGTAAGGACCACACATTATTCATAGGAAATTGCACTGATAAAATGACAATAGCATAAATTCTTATGTAAGATACAAGCAATTCAAAACAGACATGAAGAAGACCAAAAAAGACAAATAATGTCTTAGCATAGAGTTTAAAACTTTTTAAAGCAGCATAAATATATTTAAGTAATATTTAAATTACTTGGACACGAGTGTATCAAGCCATTTATTTAAAAATAGGCTGAAAACATGCTTAATGATAGAACACTAAAAAAAAAAAAATTCCTCCAAGTTCTGTATGGTCTAGATAATTTTGCTTTATCTGTTCCTCAAAAGAAAGCAATGAGAGATCTTTTACTTCCTGTCAAGTGTCATTCATCATACTCCTGCAAGTATTTCTTACCAATATATACTGTGTGTAACAGAAACTTTTTTTTCAACATATTTTACATGGTCATATAATACTTCAATAACCCCTTCTTTGAGGTGAAGTGGCAGACAGGAAGGACAGAAAGGAAGCACACGCAGATGCTGTCATCTTTTGAGCATGGAGAGTTCCCCTGAGAGCTGACAGGCCATCCGCTGGGAAGACTTAAGTGGATGCCCATCTGTGATGGCTCTTAGCTGAGGAGGAACGAACTCATGATGGCAGGTGCCAGCGCTGCACCGGTCCTGGGCACACCCTCTCTGTTCTGCTAGCTCGGCACATGAAAAAGACTCCTAACATGTTATCTCTGGAATCTTCTATTGCTGTGAATAGCTTATGAGAAGTTCAGAGGATGGAGAAGGCGCTGACTGAGCTTGTCTTTGATGACCTTTCTTGTCACTAACCCCATCTTGAAACTGATCAACATTTTAAAACTGAAAACACATCTTCTGAATAGAGGCCTTCCATTGTCAGAGGCCGTGAAAGCCCATGGTCCCTGGGTCATCTCACTCCAAGGTGAGTGTAACCCTCAGAAGCAAAGAACTGAGCAAAGCCCCATGATGGGCCCATGCATTGCCCCATGTTGTCAAAGGACCCCTTTCACTGTCCCCTGCCTACTGCTTTACAGGAGAGGCTCTTGAGTCATGTGGAATAGATGTTTTTTTCATAGCCTTACATGGATTTTAGACTTCGTTTAACATTGACAAATACTTAAACACAAGTTATTAGAGCTAATAAAATATGACTCCCCGACATGCCTTGACTCTCAAGAACTGCCTAGTAAGACAATTGCCCAAAGAAATATTTTACAGGTTGTTGTTATTATTATTATTGGTGAAGGTTACAGGGAGAGACTATAGCGTTTTAAATGGAAATATTTTTCAGCTATCGTTTATAATTTTTGGCATGTTAGACACTCAGGAAATCAGAGGCACCCAGATAATAGCAGTGAGTAATCTTTAAGGCTGTCACTGTGACCATCAGTGATGGCTAGGCTACACTGCCCTATAATCACGGAATGTCTGAGGAACATACCTGGATTCTCAGCACGTACTAAGTGGTCCCTGAGCTCTTAGGTGCTTAAGATCTCTATTGTCTTTCTGCTTCTTGCTCCTCTATGAGGCTGCTGCCTAGTACTGTCACCTGGGTTACTACTATTCCTGTCCTCACACTTGTGGGTGTGTTATGTCTAGTGTCCAGAGTGAAGGAACTGGTATATATATTTAGGAGTCTGAGTAGACTGAAGGCAGAAGGGCTATACAGGGTGCTTGAGCCACCCTGAAGTCACTTAAGGTGAGCATTATTCTAGGGCCACTAAGATAAGGCTGTGTCAAAGCTGTAGTCCAAATGGCCTGCCAGATGTACCAGATGTGTTGGCGAGTGTTTCCATCTAGAAGCACAGATCTCAGAAATGATCATTTTCATAGCAGGGGCTCTGTGGGACCCCTCAGGAAGGAGATCTGGCATGCGCTGAGCTGATTATCAGGGCTCCTGTGCTCTGTATGGTAAACAGGTAGCCAGGGCCCAGCAGCATGTTCATCCCCCGAGCTACCATGGGTCCGAGGAACGCAAACATGCATGAGACACAACCCTGTCACCAAGGGGCATCTATCGCAAGCAACTTTGTGTCTTTGGATTGAAAACATGAAGGAAGGGAGAAATAAATTGGAATTTATCTCCAAACCTTTATTTATCCTTTCCACAAGTCTTATATAAATGTTTAACTACATCTAGTAAGATAGCTATTATCAATTGATTTGTTCACTCTACTTGGCTAATTTGATTCAGAGTATTATAAACAGTCAAACTGAAAGCTCTTTTTAACGGTAGGAGGGGGACCAAGCTTCTCTACTTTGAGAGCTCTCTCAGGGTCACAGAGAAGATGCAGGCTTCAGAATCCAGTGGAAATGAACTCTAAGCTATCTTGCCGCTTTCCCGCTGTGTGATGTCATTCAAGACATTCAACTTTCTAAACTTGGTCTGTTCCTCTAAGAAAGACGGGAGATCAGAAATGCCCACTCAGTTCTACCACTGAAGGTTAGATGACTACACAGATGTCAGACAGACAGTTGTGGCTCCAATTTACAGGTGAAATTAGTTGGTGATGGTGTAGTATATATCCCAAAGTAACTACGAAGCTTGGAGCTTGGAACTTAGAGCTTACTCAAGCTCCAAATCATTTCATGTTTTGTACATATAAACACACAAAAGATTATACTTCATAAATATCTACAATTATGATTTTCAACTAAAATCTTATTAATACAAATAAACAAATATAAATATGCCATCTTTACAAGTACATTTAATATGGTCATTCTGTTCTGATAGGCACTGATCAACATTTATTTCCGTGCTGTTCCCATGAACATTGGGACACTGATACAAACATGGTATAGCTCACCTTTTTGTTTACGTTCTTATTCACTTTTTAAGAGTTTAGAGTTTCATACTCAATGATTGGACTTGCAAGACATGCCCACTGGTGCAGTAGTGGCATGAACAACATGGGAGTAACCGATCACTTTCTGATTGGATTAGAGTCCAACTGCATAAGATAAAACCCATAGCTGATATCTTATCAGGGCCAAGAACATATGACTAGATACGCTGAAGGCCCTAGGAAGAACCTACAAATACTGTACTGCTAAATGGACATAATATTAAATTAACTCCTAATGACTCATCATTACTCCCTCAGACCAAAGGTTCTCAACCTGTGGGTTGTGACCCCTTTTAGGAGTCAAAGAACCCTTTCACAGGGGCCTCCTGACACTACCTGCATATTAGATATTTTATGTCATGATTCATAACAGTAGCAAAATTATAGTTATGAAGTAGCAATGAAGATAATTTTATGAGAAACTGTCTTAGAGTTTCAGGGCATTAGGAAGCATTATACCTAAAGCAGAACCACTGCTTTGGACCAATTCATCTCTCATCCATCATTTGAGAAGATTTTATTTTTAGTAGATGGTGATTAACCCAGAGACCAGAACTGGCCAAGGTGCAGAGAATAAGAGATTACAGAATGCTCAGCCCTAAAGGTAACATGTATACTACCAGCCTCCACCTCCAAAGCCTCAGGCATCATTGTAGAAGAGGGAGCTGAAAGAGTTAAAGAGCCAAAGGTGGCGGATGACTACAAGCAGGTATCTCACTCAGCGGGGCAGCTGCACAAGAGGCGCACTCACTGATAAGTCTGAGCATGGAAATGACATGGAATACATCGATACCACAGTTCTGCCATTTGATCATGGGGATAGCTCAGCAAAACTCTGGCCTGGCATGCATGAGGTCCTGGGTTTGATCCCTAGCAGCACAAACGTACATGCATATGCATATGGTTCAGATATATGAGTACATGTACGTGTACAAGTACATGTATATGAATGCACTTCTGTCACTTGGTGTTACCATGGTGAAATGTGCGTCAAACCAGTGAGCCAGTGGTACATGACCCGGCTGTGTTAACCTGCGCATGGAAAGATATAATACATCTAGGAACGTATTCATACAGCCCAATGACAGGCTGTGGCCAGGAAAGTCACACAGAAATCTGTTAAGACACTGAATGGATCCAAATGGATCCAAATGTATACCAATGTATCCAAAATGGATACAGAGAAGCTCGAATCTATTGTGTGGTCTTCTGAGGTGGGGGTTAGGGAAGTAATTAGGTTATATGAGAGCATGTTGGTAGGCCCTGTGATGGGGTTAGTGTCCTCATATGGAAGGAAGGAAAACATGCTCATCCTGTCTCTGTGGCGAGAGGAAGGAAGTGGCTACCTGCAAACCAGAAAGGGGTGTTCAACAAGGAATGATTCATCAGACAGACACCTTGGGTTTCTGCCCTCCAAAAATGTGAAATAAGTAATCTATTATTGTTCTTTAAGCCGCTTTTTCCGTGGATTTATCACAGCAGCTGTCTTTAGAAGTCTTTGCAACTGCACAAAGGGATCATGGCGGGAAGTCTGGAATTGTCTTTGACGTCATTGTCATGTTGCTTGAATTGTTGGGCAGGCAAGATGCTTAGTATCTGAATGTGTGGTTTACATCAAGGAGTCTGAAAATTTGTCATTCTGCATCCCTCAGAGTGCATCTCTCTTTCCACCTGCAGACTAGTTATGGATCCATATGCCTGCCTGCTCTACACTGCATGATGCATGAGTAGAACACTCAGTGCCAGGCCTGCATCTCAGCCCATTTTCCACTCTACATTCAGGATTGTTGCAATTGCAAGGATACAGCACCGACATCTCTGGATGTTGTGATGGAATTCCACCACACCATCCCTAGGAGTCAGTCAGGATGGAGTCCTACCACACCAAGTCACCCCTAGGCCGAATACGCTGCCTATTAAGGTTCCCTCTACCACTGGTTCAATGTCTCTCTTCTGCACTTAGAATAGCAAGACATCACTGCATGTTGTTCAGCTTCTCATGCCCATTACACAGAACAACACGTGCTTGTAGTGTCCAAGAGTATTTATTAAATAGATATCCACGTAAGACAACCTGTCATTGTTGGTGTGTTCAAAACTCTTTTCTAGGCTAGGGAACAGCCCCATGGTAAAGAGCTTACCAGGCAGTCATAAGGGCTACAGTTTGGACACCCAGAGCCCACACAAATGCCAAGCCTGGCGTGGTGGCTGCCTGTAATCCTCACACTCAGAAGTAGAGACAAGGCATCCCAAGGCAAGCTGGCTAGCTACAGCAGACAGAAGCACTAAGTACCAGGTTCAGCAAGAGACCCTTCCACAAAAAATCAAAGAAGATACCCAGCCTCATCTTGAGCCTCCACACACATGTGCACACACATGCACATGCACCAGTGTACACATGTGCTCTCTACATACAAACAGGCATACACACACATACAACACACCAATACACTTGCACCAGCTTACTGGTGCCCACTACATACAAACAGGCACACATACGTGCGTACACACTACATACACATGCAAAAACATTTTCTATTTATTTTAGGTAAAAAGAAAGCTAAGATACACGGTTTTAGATTCTAAGGTGATATTTCCTCAGGTATAATCCGTAAAAAGTGCTTCGTCCCTCTCTAGGAATGATCTCACTCTAAGTAAGTCTATAGAGGATTTTGTTGTTAGTTATTCTTTCGTTGGACTCTCTGGCTTTTGCTGTGCAGCTGGGTGAGATCTTCAATGGGGCTGCTGCAATTTTCAAAAAGATTTTTTAAAAGCACGCTTGATTTTTCACTCTAAACTATTCCTTCAGTTTGCTTTCTTTATCCTTTGCTACTTCCATCTGAATTGAGCCAATAATAATTAAAAGAGCAGATGGCTCTGTTAATCAGATGTTGCCTGATAATGACACATAAAGAACCTGTCTAGGCTGTGCCTGCCACCTCACACTGACAATTGCACCCCCATGGGGCAGAACCGAGGTTCTACAAGAAGGTTGGCACAACAGTGTTGGAGAGTCAGGGGACCTGAGTTGGAATCTAAGTCTATAGTGTTAGGAAGGAGATGATTCAGGGAATGAATATATAATATTTTAGAAACCAGAACACTAAAATAGCATTAACTAAATTAGAAGGATAAATGGAATGACTTTCAAGCTCTCAATTTCTCTTAGTTTGGATGGATGTAGGTCAGAGAAGAATTAGAGTCCCAGCAGGGCTCTGCTGTGCCCTCTGATCTCTGTGTTAGAGACACCAGCAGGAGCTGCAAATGGGACCTCAGAGAACAACCTCGGGATGATGGTTCCTTGAAGAACTGCATGAAAGAGCTGAAGAGGGACAAGTTAAGTTGGCTGGCATCAGGTATGGCTAAGGCATCCTCCACCTAACTCTGTGTGCTGAGATCTACGAATATGACCTTAATTGGCAACAAGGTCATTGCAGATGGTGACTTCAGGATAAGGTCACACTGGAGTGAGAAGTCTTGTTGCCTTGTGACTTGGGTCCTCACAGGAAGTGAAAATCTAGGCACAGAAATATCTGAGTGCTAACGGGAATCCTGATCAAGACAGATGATGCTGTGTTCTCAGCGAGGGGCTCTGGTGCAGAAGATAGGTCGCCTGAAGAACATGACTGACTGAGTCAGGCTGCCCAGGAGCTGATCTGTGTGGAGAAGCAGCCTGTCTCAGAGATTGATGCTCAGAATGCTCCTGGGAGAGAGGAAGAGGAGGAGGGGCCAAGCCAAGACCCAGCTAAGGAGAGGGCAGATCAGGAGGCCTTGGGCAGTGGTCAGGAGGCCCCAGATGATGGGACTTTGAAAAGCCACAGTGCTCACGGCAGCCTCAGCCTTGTGCTTTTCTACTCTATGGCTATGTACACACAGCCTAGGGTCTGGCTTTCCTCATCTGCACCAGGGCCGCACCAGGGTAACGGTGTCTTCTTGGGAGTATTTTTGTATGCAGTGAGCACTTGGGAGAAACGCATGGCTGTGTCACAGTGCAGCTATGAACGATCCTACTTCTAGACTAATCGTAATATTAAATATCCAGATGCAACAGCTATCAAAGTACGAAGTAAGCTTAAAGAGCATTCTAAGCTATTCCCTAGGACAAAAAACAAAGACTAGGTTAAAATGGAAAGATGCCACCTAATCTAAGAACAGGTGATTTGATATAGCGAAAATGTCAGTCACTGTTCTGAAGATGAAAGAAAGCAATCCATAGCCCTCCATTTCTGAACAAAGTCCAGTTAGAAGTTTGACCGCATCGATGCCAAGTAAAATACGCTATTTTCACTTTAGAAATAGCAGAATGTGAACTGCAGAATGATTGACTAAATAAATTAGTACGCTCATACTCATAGTGATTAAAAGGACAGTAAGGTAGAGCTGTCATAGTTCTGGAAAGATCTCCAAGGCAACCTAGAGTAATAGCAAATGATACACCAATCAGCATACTATATATGTGCATGTGTAAGCATAAATTTGCATACGCAAATGGCAGAGGTCCTGAAGTAGTTGAGCCTCACTGAAGTGAGCTGGGAGGGGAGCAGAGGATGTTCTCTTTCTTATGCTCCCCCGCCCCCACCCCACGCTGTCTTACACACTCTAGTTGCCTGCTCCTAGAGGAGTCAATGGGGGTGGCTCACAGCACATGCGAAACAGAGCCCTGGTAGCATGAAGACACAGGAGGATGGGGGGGGGGCTGGGATGGGCACAGGTGTGTCAAAGGTCGCCTGATTTCTCTTGCTTCCCAAGCTGGTTAATTGGCGGTAGTGGGTGCAGCAGAAATCGACACGTCCAACATTTCTCCGGCCTCTGTCACCGGTGGCCGCTTCCATCCCTGCTGATTTTGTACCGAGCTACGCTCAGCGTCACAGCTCTTCAGCTAGAATGCCAGTCCATGGCAGCAGCGTCTGGGGACAGAGCACCCCTCGTTTCCCTCTTGCTTCTGCCCTTTCCCTTTCGCCCGGCACAATACATTAAAAGACTGGATATTCAGGATGCGCAGATTTTTGAGGTTCCCTCTACCACAGAAAGATCGCAAATAAGGCATTCTAGTTCAGGCAGTGACCTCTTCGCTGTGATCTGTGAAGTTGAGGAAGGCATCTGCAAGGCAGCCAGTGCATGGCACGGCTTAGCCGCCCGAAAGAAGTCACTGCATCTGAGGTAATGGCCCCTGTATAATAGGGGCATGTGGAAACCCTACCGTGGCTTCTAAGTCCAGAGCCGTCTGACGTGCATATGTTAGAACACTCTGAAAGCAATCTCACAAAGACATTTTCCTCCTGTAACTAAGATTTGCTCAGTGTACTTCTCCCACAGTTAAATGAGGCTCAATTACACACTGCTAATTTAAGCCCCCACACTGCATTCAACTGTGCACCTAATTACCCTGTTTAGTTTGTTAATGATCAGAGCTTTGCCTGTGCAGATCTTGGAGTCTGCCATTAATCTTTACTCTAGTTAGATTTCTTGTGATTTTATAGAATAAATTCTCTAAAAAAAAATTAGATTTTAAAGGGATTATTTAAGAATTAACAACAACAATTACCAAAGAAGCTCAAACACCTCAAATAGTACTCATTCATTTATATGATGAGGGATGCTTGTCACTCACCACGGGACCACGCAAGACTAGGGAGAAATGGTTCCATTGGAGACAAGAATAGCAATTAGACAAAGGAGAGAAGAGTGAACGGTGCTGTGTTGGGTGCATAAAGGAACTAAGAAATGAGCCTGGACAGAGCGGCTTGCTTCCCCAGGTGGGAGAGGGGGCCATGTCTGGCGTCTGGGGGTCAGACAGTCGGGATGAGACGCAGAGTATGAGAGCAGCATTAAGAATAGAGAAGAGGCGAGACCCAGCTACACCACTCCTGGGCATACACCCCAAGGGTATTCCATCCTACCACCAGGATGCGTGCTCCACTGTGTTTACAGCACTGTTCACAATAGCCAGAAACTGGAAAGCACCTAGATGCCCCTCACCTGAAGAATGGATAAAGAAACTGTGGCACATTTACACAATGGAATACTACTCAGCTATTAAAAAAGTGACTACATGAATTTTGCAGGCCAATAAAACGAACTAGAAAAAAATCATCCTGAGTGAGGTAACTCAGCCTCAGAAAGACAAACATGGTATGCGCTCACTTACATGTGGCTACTAACTGACCAGTTAGTTAGTATTTGCTAATAACTAAGCAAAGGACCGTGGTGCTGCAATCTACAAACCCAGAGAGACTTTGCAACAAGGAAGGCCCCAGTGGGGATGCAGGTTCTCCCTGGTAAAGGGGAAATAGAACAGATGGTGCAGGAGGGACAGGGAATGATGGGAATGGGAAGAGAAGGGACCAGGAAGGCAGAGAGGCATGGAGGGAGAGAATACATGGAGAGATGACCAGAACTGGAGGATATTTAGGGAGAATCAGGAGATCTAATGCAGTGGAAACTCACTGGAGTCAATGAAGGAGACCCTAGGAAAGACATCTAATAATGCGGGAGCTTAAACAAGAGGCAAGGCTTCCAGTGGTGGGACTGGGACACCATCCCAGCCACAAAACCTTCAACCTATGGCCTACCCTCCCTACAGGATCCACTGGGACAGTGGAGGGGCAGAACCCCATGCAAAAGGAGGGAAACTGATGGACAGACCAGGGCAGGCCAGGAACTAGAGTCTGGACAGTCAGGAGAGGACTTCAAATGCTATTCTGCTGTCCTCATAGATTAACGCCTACCCCAGTCCTCAACAGAAGATCCCCACAGCAGTTGAAGGGAGCTGGTGCAGAGGCCCAGGGCCAAACAGAATGCAGGGCTCAGGGAACCCCACAAAAGAAGAGGCAGAGACCAGAGTGATCTCGGACACCTGGTAAACAAACTCCATGGAGTCAACTGACCAGCACTCTTAGGGGATCACAGAGCCTGGAGCGGCAGACAAGGAACCTGCTGGGTCCCTCAAATATGTCCTGAGTTTGCCTGACCCGGTGCTCTTACAGAACTCACACAGACTGGAACAGCGGTGTGTCCCTGAACCTCTTGCCTGCCCTGGAGCATCCTGTCCCCATATTTCCTAGTCCAACACTGGAGTCAGGAATTGTGCCTGACACCGTCTCATCTTGTTTGAGCAGTAACCCTGGGAGGAATACTCTTTCTTGGGGAGAGGTGTGGGTGGGAGTGGGAGGATGGGGGGGTTAGGTCTGAGGGAAAGGGAAGATAGGGGGCACTGGGAGGAATGAAGGGAGGAGCAGAAGGGTGTTGGAATGCAATATATGAGAGAAGAAAAAATCAAATTAAAAAAATAATAGAGAAGAGGAAACAAATGTAAAAATCTTGAGGGGAGAAAATTCAGGAATTTTCAAGAGTCCAAATTTAAGTTGTATTTTGAGAGCAGAATCTCCAGAACAAATCCTTGGCCTGATTACTGGGATGAGGGGAGGCAATAGCGGAAGTTGCCTCCTGGGTTGAGGAAGGTGCTCGCTCCCAGCTGGTAGACAGGAGCTTCATCTGAGAAGCAGCAGCAGGGCCCAGTGCTGTCTCTGCAGGATGTGGTGGTTTGCATGTCAGAGAACTCAGAGCCACCCCTACACAGCGGAGAAGCTGACAAAGGTAGGCCATGGAGAGACCTGGATCAGGTTGACTGGTGTTTAAAGATAGGCAAGCAGGCAATGCTCCCTGGATTCTCTGGCTAGAAGGACGTGTTTTCTGTGGACAGTCTTTTCCAGCTGTGATGCATACTCAAACATGAAGAGTGGAATCACCCTACTTTCAGAAAATGGGTGGCACTGGAGGCCGTCGTGTTAAACACCCAGGCATTGAGTAGATGCAGGAGGAATTAAGTGATGAGTTGGAGTGACTACGAACAAAATGCATCGTATAATATTTTTGAAGAATACAAATATTATATTAAAAATACCCAGACATGGAAAGATGGATAATGTGCTTTCTCTCATATGTGGAGACTGAATCAAATAAAACCGACTGGAGAGATGGCGCAGTAGGAAAAGTGCTCGCTATGCATGCACACAGAGAGTGAGAGAGAGAGGGAAAGAGAGAGAGAGAGAGAGAGAGAGAGAGAGAAAGGGGGGGGAGAGGGAGAGAGGGAGTGGGGGGGGAACAGCTTGTGACTTGAAGGAGGGCAGAAATGAAGGAAGCATGCTGGAAACATGGGAGAAGCCCATCTGTTCACATAATTACACACTCATAATTTTTAAAGTAAATAGTTCTAAAATATTAAATCTAGAGAGCTATAACTAACTATTAAAAGCAACAAGTTCAAAAAATAATAAACAGCGGAGGGAGCTGAAAGGTCCAGGGACCCCAGTGAGGACCCGACACCCCCCACCCCCGCTCTCACTAAGTGCCTGAGCTGAGTTACTAAAGCCCTCGCGCCTGTGGCAGACTTAGTGAAATCTAACTGTGAAGGCTGTCTGCCTGGTGCAGATGTTATTTGGCTGTGGAAATGAATTTGAAAAGTGAGCATCATATCAGATGAAGACAGGGATTGTTACGTTATGGGATTATTTGGGGATATATTAAGAGATCAATTTCATGGGCTTTAGCTTTTTTAAAAAAAATAAAACAGTCCATCATCAAGCATCAAACAACAGAGGTCTTGAGAAGGTGTGGCTTTATAGGGATATGAGAAGAAGGGTTGTGTGTATTTTTTTAGGCTTTATGTCTGTTCAAATGTGCTCAATGGCCCGAATATAAAATGTAATTTGTATTGTTTTCTTTATTATAATTCAGACACAGAATCTAGAGACAGGCATTCTTTCTCTGAAGAAGTCTCCATGAAAGGGGAAGTCTAATCTTCCTTTTGCACAGCCTAGATCTTTGGGATTCATTCTTTTTAAGTATGAAGATTAGTGGATCTGTGACTGGCTTGGCTGGCTTTTCTGTAGGAGCTTCAGAGAAAACTGCTGATATTTTAAAGTTTTTAAAATTTTATTTTACTTACATTTATTATTAACTATTTTTAATGCTACATCATGTGAGGATCTTGCATTATGTTTATTTCCTAATTACAAAGGAATATGTGTAAAAAAATTATAATGTGCTTCTAAAGTCATCCACACAAATATCTATGCAAATATATTACAAAAACAACCAAGGGTAGAGGACTGCAGATCTAAGGGTCTCCCGGGGCTCTAGATACTGACCTTCAATAATCCTACAAAGACTCGGCCTTCACTCTGAATAACTCAGGTTCCAGAGTGGCAGCCCCAGCTACCTTCCCGTGAAGTCCATCAGCTTTCAGCATGCTTTGGTGCAAAGATGATCAGTGAAGCCACACAGAAATTGATGTCACATGCAGGGGTAGCAATGGGATCCTAGATAATCGTAGTTTAACTCACAGAGGGAAAGACCTGTATATCAGGGCAAGCACTTACAAAGCAGAGCAAAGAGTGCCAAGTTGGTAGACACAAGAACTGCAGTCAAGAGAGGCTGAAAGACCAGGGTGGGTGGGGCCACTGTCCAGATGCAGCTATGTTAGCCTTGTTCAGTGCTGGGATGAAATACCTAGACAGAAACAGCTTAGAGGAGAAAGGATTTATTCTGTTGATATCTCCAGAGTGGATACAGTCTCTCCCGGCTGCATGAGCCTATGCCTCCCCCCACAGCAGTCAGAAAGCAGAGAGACAACAGGAAGAAGGGCCAAGCTATATACCCTTAAAAGCCCTCCCCAGTGATGTACTTCCTCTAGAAAAGCTCCATCTCCTAAAGCTTCCATAATCTTCCCAAGCAGCACCACAACTGCAGGCTGGTGTTCAAATACACGAGTCTATGGGGGACATTTTCCATTCAGACCACAATGGAGTCCATGATGTGCCGGGAGACCCGTTCTAGCTGCATGGCTCCTCGGTCTCCTCAGTCCCACTGATTCATTCAAAGAAGACGCCTCATGGACCTGTTCTCCACCAGTGTCCATCTAGCTGCCTCCAGGAGGGTGCTTCATAATCTCTCTACTTCCTATTTAACACTTGATATTTTTCTTTTTGTAAATACAGGAAAAATTGATCCATGGCTTAGAGTCTTTAGGAGGTAATTACACTAACCGGAAGTCAGTAGATTTGCATGCATACGGATAAAGCTGGTTCTACTGACTTTACATTTAAAGGCAGCAATGCAAATGTTCTTCACACATACTATGCTTTAGACAAACAGCTATTTAGAAGATGAAAAAGAAGTAGGAATGTCGATGGAGTTAAATGGCTGCAGGTAATCCTGAATGCAGTCCAGGAATGGCCTGGGATTTGGAAGCTTTGCATCTGTGTGGCTTCCGACACCAGGTGAGTTATATCTTTTGTTTTGCTTTGTTCTTTCAGTTACAAAGATCACATTTTAATAGGCTTTGAAGGAAAATGCTCTCCAAGCATAACTGTAAACAGGATTTTTGTTTCAATAACATGCAACATATTCTAACATGAAAGCTTGTATCACTCTTCTTACATGTATTCTAAACTGTTCCTGGTGAGTCATGCATTTTTTATACAATTCTTGAGGCTAATCCCAAAGAGGATTTGGACAGATACATTTTATTGCAACCGTGCATAGTAGATATTTTAAAAAATAAGATTATTTAATAAATAATATCCATAGTTACGACTTAGCAAATGACCAAATTATTACCTGTAACACATGCACAGAACACACGGACAAAATGAATCAGAAAACTGGAGATTTTGATGTGAAGGGGCTGACTGATGGCTTCCAGGAAGGGAGGATGGAATGGTTCAAAAAGATGGGCCCTTAGAAAACATCCTGTTGTGTGCATGTTGTCCCAGACAGCCAGGCCAGGGATCAGGAAAGCACAGGGGCCTGTGGAGGGTGTAGAAGCTGTACTTCTGCCATGATGAACGGGAGGAGGGTTCTGAAAGCCCCGGGGTTTGGAGCCCGGGCAGAAGTAAGTGTGTGATCTTTCCTGATGGTAAGAAAAGAGGTAAACCACAGCATAATGGTGCAGTTGGGTGGAAATCAAGTGATGCAGGTTCAGAGCCGACAAGGGGGAGGGGATGCAGCCCACCATGGATGACAGAGACAGAGATGGGTGGAGAAAGCAGGAGGGGGTGCACTGCTTTTAAGAGATGTCTGAGTTTGCCTGTAAGTTAGGTTACATCAGGTTAATTTACAGTCGATCCTTTAGGGGGCGCCCTGGTACTTTCCCCTGCCATCCCCCCTCCCCCCCAACCCACCCAAGGCCTTCTTCAGGTCTTAGCATGGCAGACATCAAATATAAGGATCTTACGCATAGTACTTTATCTTTAGAGCAAAATCATAAACAAAGGCCGTTCTAAGAGTGCCTTCCTGCATATTAGTCAGACCATGATCCTTAAGAATATCTTATGAGTCTAAGCACAATGTGCACAGTCCCCCTAAACTGCCTCCCCAAAGCGGGATATGAACTCCGTGCTCTGGAGAAAGCCCACCCTACCTTTTCATTAGCAACAGTTTATATCAGTTTTTTGCATCAGCAGGACACACTCATTCTGTACAAGTTTCACTAGTAAGTCTCATGGTAAATGAATATGCGGCAGAACCTCCTCCCGCAGAGCAGAACATGGTGAAGTTGTTCACTCTTTCGAAGCAGTCCAACACGTGTTTAATAAATGTGGAATTTCCCCACAGAACAGATGAGTGAAAGTCCCCGGGGTTCTAAGATAATTCACCTCCCTGAGATCGAGTACAAAAGTTTCCTCAGATGTATATTCTACTCACCTTCATATCTTCTGAAAATTACTCTCCTGTCATGTTGGAAACATTTCAGCTCGTCACTTGAACAAGAATAAAATGAAGCCATTTTAAATGCCTCACACTGAGGCCATCTTTGTTTTATCTCTTGATATTAAACTTTAATTAGAGGATGTCTTTTTTTTTTTTTTTTTTGGTTTTCCAAGACATGGCTTCTCTGTTATAACTCTGGCTGTCCTGGAACTCACTCTGTAGACCAGGCTGGCCTTTTACTACCTGATTCTGTCTCTTAAGTGCTGGGATTAAAGGCATGAGCCACCACCACCTGGCAAGGATGTCTTTTAAAATAACCAATATTTTATCCTAAAAATAGTGAAATGAGGACCATGGAGAAAAAAATAACATTGTTATTTTTAAGTGGGTACCAATTATTTAAATATATATATGTATACATATATATGTTTAAAAAATATAATGTGCACGCACACACACACACACACATCTGTGCACATCAACATCAAACTTCCATCACTGATGGTTTAGTAGTAATGCTAGCCTGTTACATTCATTAAATACTTTGATCAATTTCTCAGATCTTGAATCTCACACACAATAATAGGCAGGAGCCTGGCAACTATATCCCAGCTAATGCCCCAAATCATTTTAACCTTATGAACCTATCAGGCTTCCTTGACTTAACTAATTAAACAGAGTTAAACCATAATCACATTCTTCTTCTTGTGGGATGCTTGAATGAGATATTTTATAGATATTATGGGATCGTACTTCTGTGGATGTACCTGCTCTACGGAGGAAGGGTGCTTTATATGCCTTGCAGCATATAAAGCATACCTGCATATAAATACACCTGTTAACACCTCTGTGCTAAAAACAATGGAGTAGCCCCCCAGATCTCCACATGAACAGGCCATTTGTTTACATTAATGCAGATGAAGGTTCCCTGTCACCATCAGTGGTTTGCAGCCAGGTGAGCAGAGAAGAATCTGACTGGCTCCCAGCTTGGACACCCACTGGGATAGGTGACAAGTTTGCTGGCAGACCTTGAGAAGTCTTAGGTTCCATTCATGTCTATGGAAGGCCTGTGTGGGGGAAGGAGGGAGTTTTGAATGAATAATGCACCTAGGGGCTGTGGCGGGGGGGGGGGGGGGGGGGGGGGGGGGGGGAGGGAGAGAGAGAGCAATAGAGAGCCTTCTGAGGAGCCCATGGGAGTTGTGGGTTGGACCTCTGCCTAAACCACCCAGGTATTGCGTACCTAAGGGTTGTCATTGTTTGTCATTATTATATCACTGGAATTACTAATTTTAATTCATTAACAGAAGAGATGTGATGTGTCGGAAAGATGGATGGATAAGAAACCCTAAAGCCTTCTCACATAGACACGAGTCAGCACTGTCGCCTACACTGCCATTCAGTGACTTCTCTACAGAATGTCACAGCACATGTCAGATAAGATCTGGGGGATGCAGGAGCATAGACAGGAGCATAGGTGAGAAGGGCAAGTGACAACTGTATACCCTGAGAGGACAACTGTGCTCATTCTCTCAGGCACCTTAGTCAGGGATCATTGGGAAGGAACCTCTCTCATCCGCCCAACCCTGAATCTATCTCCCTTCCCTTTTCAAAGTCTCTTGGAAAGTTGGATGTGTGTATGCTCAGGAGGAAGAAACTGATCTCAGTTGATATTTGCTTTCCCAGTCTCTTCTGATGCCTGTGCCCAGTCTCATACACACCGGAACTCAGTCTCTGTGCCAGAGAATGATTAAAAATCTCAAAATTTTTTGTCTATTTGTTTTTCACCGCACAAGAGTAAAGATTCTCCAGTCTATCAATCAGCATTAGACAGCAGTGACTTTAGACGGATCTGTAATAGCCAGGCAAGAGATAAGAGTCTCCCTTTCCCCTCCTGACAGGTATGAAAGAAGATTTGCATAACTCATGGAGAGAGGCTGGATGAACGCTGATGAATTGACTACTGTGACAACTCCTTGCCTGTCTGCCATTGGCTTTGCCTTTCTCTACGGTGTCTGTGTAACTTTCCCCACATTGCCGTAGCAAAGATCTGCACAGGAGGTGGCTGGAACAGAGACTCAGACCTACATATTCCTGGAGGCTAGGAGTCGTGATATCCAGCCATCCACAGAGCTGTGTTCCTGTCAAAGCCTTTGGAGACAGATTCTTTCCAGAATCTTTCAGCTTTTGGTTGCCTGCTCTATGTCATGTAATTCTCACCTCCACCTCTGCCTTCAGTGGGCTTTGTTCCTCCGCATCTGTGTCCAGCAGCCCCTTTCACAAGGATTCACACTGGATCAGTGGGCCAAAACCCTTGCTTATTCATAGTAGATAAATAGCACTGCAACGACTCAGTCTCAAGAGGCTGTTAGCAGTGAACCATTAGAAACATGGCTCATCCCCATCTGTGCTGCAAGGAAAGGCTTAACACAGAAGGGGAGAAGATGGACTCTCGTGAGGCAGGAGCTCCAGCCCAGTGTGGGTAACACAGTGACTCTGAAGAAACTAGCCTGGGCTACATAGATAGATAAATGCATGAGAAACTATATTTATAATTTTTCCTAAAGCTAAGAGGAGGGACTTCTCTAGGGAAATAGCTTTATTATTTAAAAAAAAAAAATGCCAAGGAAAATAACACTCCTGCTGGAAGGAGTCAACTGCGTAAATCATCACAGTACAGAACGTGGAGCCTCGGCCTCCTACTTCTGCTGCCTTAACGATGGTTCGACCAGCACCAGTGTTTGCTGCTGCCTTGTCATGGTTACGGAGATGAGCAGAGGAGAGGGCATTACTCCTCAGATAAGCTCTGAAGAAGCGAGCTCTGCATTTAAAAACTGCATGCATAAACAGAAAACATCTGGAGGGAGGTAGATTATCACAGCTCACTTCACACCCCTCCTGTTAGCAATAAGAATGCACGGTGCTTCGGTCATCCTTCTATCACTGTGACACACATCTGAGCAAGACAAACTGAACGCACGAAGCTGAACTGGGTTCATGGCTTCAGAGACCCAGATCATCTTGGCAGGAAGGGTAGTGCACAGACGGGAAACACAAAGAGGGAATGTTATGCTGTCTGAATTTCTGTTTTTGTTCTCTCTCCTCCATCTAAGCATTGGGGAGGTAGCCCAGGAAGGTTGTCCAGTCTGGGCAAAGCCCCTGGATTTCTTCCTCAGAATGGTAAGAGAGCAAAAGCTTTCTCACTGTATTCAGGACCCTACTCACTCTTTCCAAGACCCTAGGCTATGAGAAGGTACGAGCCATATTCAAGGCAGGTCTTCACTCCCCTCTAGAAATGGACTCACAGGCAAACCAGATGTGTGTTTCACTGGTCTATGTGCTTCTCAGCCAATACAGTTGACACTTAAGATTAACAACCACATAGTCCTCAACACAAGAGACAAGCAGTACAATGAGATGGCTCAGCCACAGAGGCACGTACTGTGCAACCCTGATGACCTGAGTTCGAGCCCCAGAATTTATGGTGAAAGGGGAGAACTGACTCTTGAAAGTAGTATTCTGACCTTTACACACGTAGCTAGACACATACGCGCATACACACACCCACAACACCATACAGACATTCTCTCACACACTAATAAACAAACATGACAAAAGAGTGCAGACCAATGAGGGAACAGAAGAAAATCCGAGTTGAATAAAATGAAGCAACAGCCTGAGTGTATTTAACAGCTACAGCTTTCAGAGTCTAGCATTTCCCGTTTCCTTCTCTGGGGCAACAATCTTCATGCTGTGACATATCCAGTGGGGTCTTCTCCAGGCAAGCGCAAGAGTGAATGCAGCTCAATGGTGGGGTACACCATGACTTCACTATCGCATGTCCGTGGCCCCACCCCTGTGCCCCATGTCATATGACACAAGCTCATTCAGTCAAGGCTTGCTTAGTAACGGTATCTAGAGGTGGTGCTAGCCTGTTACTTCTGCTGGAAATTCCTTATTGTAAAGTCTAAGGAACTCTTTACTCCAGATCGTCATTTTGAGTAGGATATGTTGCTGAGACCTGCTTATAGTAGAAGTTAGACTGTGACTCTGGGTATCTGAGATGAGAGTCAGCTGGCTTGTTGTTGCTGTTGTTCTTCGAGATGGGGGATGGAGACACAGAGAGTGTCACAGAGAGGGAGGGAGAGAGGGAGGGAGGAAGGGAGGAAGGGAGAGACAGAGACAGAGAGAAAGAGAGGGAGAGAGACAGAGAGAGAGACTGACTTCTCTGATGGAATAGCTGACATGTAGAAGAAAATGGAGCCACTGCTCTTCAAAGACAGTTGCTTATTCCACGCTTTTAAAAAATGTACCATCCTTCCATCGGTCTCCACAAACATTTCACATATGCTTAGTAAACATAAAATGCATTGCATTTCTTATTTAGTCTCTCTCTCCCCCCCTCCTCCGTCCCCCCACCCCTCTCTCCAAATCTCCGGATAGGGAACGTTCCCTGTGCTGATGACTTGAGGTAGAGAGTACCAGGCACAGACTCAGCTCCCTTCTGGGTCTGCTCCACACACCGAGCCTCTGCTTGGGCCAGTGGATCTCTACAAAATGCACTGAAGGATGCTCCCTGTAGGACCAGGAAAAGAAAAATCTCAGAAATCAGACTCAGCCACCGGCCTCCAGATGAAGCAAAGAGTGAGCTTACGCCAACCAGCAGCACCTGGGTTCAAGGCTAAGTACCACCAGCACGAAGGAAAAGAACTGCCATGCTGTACCATGTTGACACAATGTAGTGACTCGTCCTGTAGGTGTACAGCGGTCCCTTAGCTAACATGCATAAGCTTGGAGCTTCTAATATTCCACCGTGGTGAGTTAAATGAAGCTTTACACATGGATCTTTGTGTAAAGATTCTGATTATCTCCTCAATATAGTTCTATGAAGCTTCTTGGGTCCAACCTACACTTCCTTTTAAAGAAAGACATCAAATTGACAGGCTGGTGACGTGGATTCTATAAGTGGTTTAGTGACCTGTGGTGGTGATTTGCACAGGGCCTAAACACAGACACAGTAGCACATTGTGTGCCTCACCCAGAGCACTGACGGCTCATACCGCTTCCTCTAATCCACCAGTTCTGTGAGTCAGGCAGTGTATCTGAGGTTCTAGGGTCAATCACTTGGGACTGAAGTCACACTACCTAGGTTTCCCCAACTGCGAGGAATGCTTTCCACTGCATTAGACTAGATGACTCTCATGGTCAAGGTGACAAACGGAGGCACTCAGCCCTCTGGGACAAAGGGACAGGCAAGCCCTAGGAGGAGAGGGTTTTAAGCTCCTTGGGCTTCAGGTCCATGCTAATTATTTCCCAGGGGCACCTACACAGAAGCTTTAGGGTAAAATTCAGTGGCTTTTACATGGTAAAATGTGTGACAAACAATTCCTTCATTATCATAGTTGATATAAGTATGACATATACATATATACACATATACATGTATATGCATACATATGTGTGTATGTATATATACTCCATAAGTATAATTTTCCATTAGATTCCTAGACTTGTGAGGAAAAAAAATCTAAATCTAATTACAAAGTTTCAGCTTCCTTCTCCCTTCCCTTCTCTGGCTGGTTCCAAATAAATAATTTCATGTGGGACCAGATTTTGAACTTGAAAGGCTATTCTGGGACATTCTTTTTGTTATTTTTATTTTATTTTAATGAAAGTCAAACTTGAAGACCAGAATTTTCTCTCTTCAAAGGTCAGATCTATTTTTGCTTCCCTTCTGGATGAGTTCTTACTCAGAACTTCCATTCTCATTGGTGCCCAGCCTTGTTACAAAGCAATTTATCCACCTGCAGAGTGTAACATTTTCTCTATTTTAAGCTGAAAAAGTGGAAAGAAGTTTGTAAATGCATATATTTTCTTAGGTCCACTGTGATGGGAATACAATTGGAGGTTTGTACCTGTATTTGATAATCCTCTAGGAAATTTCTTTCTTTTTCTTTGTCTTCAATCACAACACTTAAAAAAATACAAATGCTGAAATCTTTCTCTCCTTATTAATGGACATTTTAAAAATTGTTCACGGAAGCAACTTTAGGAAGACTCTGCTTCTGTGGACAGGACCTGCAGGCAGAAGCCTGGGCCTAGATATTGATATAATGATGTCACATTCTTCACTCGGGGGTCATCATGTGGGATGATGGGGTGGAGAAGTTGTCATCTGACTCTTTTGCTTCATCATCTGTTGTATGAACAGCTCTTTTACCAAGCAGGCAAAGATGACTCTGAGGGCAAGGGTGATTGCTTGACGCCCCAAGTTTGATCCCCAGAAACTACATGGTAGAAGGAAAGAGCCCACTCTACCAGGTTGTCCTCTGACCTCCACAGACTCGCTGTGGCATGATAAATGGCCTCAGAAACACCCACTCCTAAACTCATAAACACCCCTGACACCAACTTCAATAGATGGGAAGGGGGCTCTGTACCGGACCTTCAGTTCCTTGTAGTTCATAAACAGGCCCAGGGCTCTTTGGCCATCCTACCTTCTTAATCTGGACTGTGAGCTCATCAGGTTGCGTGGCCACGAACTGCTCTCCAAGACTCCACATTTGATTCAGGCAGGGGATACCAACAGAGCGGATCCAAGGGCACCCAGCTGGCTCAGTTTCCTTCCTAAATCTGCCTGGCCAGACAACCTTTCTGAATCTCTGAGATAAGGATCATATCAGCCTAGTCACTGGCCAGTCATGTCCTTAGATCCAGTCCCACCATTGCTGAGGAGATTCACTCAGACCCCACACTCCCTTAACAGTAAGTAAAACACCATTCCACTTATCACCGTGACTCTGTTATGACTCTGCTCTGCTCTGGACTCCTCTGGAAACATATTTCTGAATTTTACATACATGAAGAATGCATGCTTCCAACAGGATTTTGCATGCTGCGTGCCTCCAGTCTAAACAAAACCATAGAGAATACTTCTACTGTTAGGTATTGGTCTCAGAAAATCCTACCACTGCTTGCCATCTATTTGATAAACGTGATCCATCACCACTAGCTCCATGCTAGGGCAAAGTGAACAGAGAAGGCCATCATTCCTCCTTGGCTGGATTGTTCCTCTTGTCACTGTTTAGTGAAGCCACCTCCATAAACACTAAAATTTGCACTCCAGACATTGCCTGCTGTGCATTCATTTCCATTTTGATCCACTTTCTTTCCTAGAGTGACTGACACCATCAATTCAGCAACTACATCCCATGTACAATGTCTGCCTTAGTTAGGGTTCTGTTACTGTGAAGATAGGTCATGAGCACGGAAACTCTTATTAAGGAAAACATGTAATTGGGCTGGCTTACGCTTCAGAGGTTTAGTCCCTTGTCATCATGGCAGGAAGCATGGCGGCAGGTAGATATGGTGCTGAAGAGTAGCTTAGAGTTCTACCTCTGGATCAGCGGGCAGCAGGAAGAGAGAGTGACACTGGGTCTGGCTTGAGCATCTATAACCTCAAAGTCCACCCCCAGTGACACACTACCCCCATCCTCCTAATAATGCTACTCCCTATGGGCCTATGGGAGCCATTTTTATTCAAGCCACCACAATACCATACCACTGGTGACATATGATGAACTTTGAAGACATTATTTTAAATTAAACAGAACAGTCACAAAAGAAACACTGTTCTCACATGAGATTTGAGAAAGTGAGATCATAGAAGAAGAGAGTAGCATGTCCTCCCTTGGCCTGGGAGTCCTGAGGCTTGGACCTTGCTAGTCAAAGGACACAGCTTTTAGCAACATGGGAGCAATAAGTTAAATACATTATCATCCAATATACTGATTATGGTTAAAATAAAAATGTATTGTAACTTTCCCTAGTGTAGGTCTTGAGGTTGAAAAGCCTTGTTCCACTTCCTGTTCATTCTTTGCTTCCTGAGTTTAGATGTGACGTGACTAGCCAGCTTCTCACTTCTGCCACTATGCCTTCCCTGAGTGCTTCCGTGTTTTCCCTTGCCATGATGGACTGTGTCTCTCTCTTGAACTATAAGTCAAAATATAGCTTTTGTCCTAAGCCTCTTGGCTGGGTTTTTTATCACAACATTGAGAAAGTCCCTAAGACAGTCTCCTTGGACACAACTATTCTACCACTGAGCCACACCCCAGGCCTATAGCTTGATATTGGTATGAATGGGAAAAATAACACACAGGAAACCTAAAGAGTAAGTTAAATCTTTAGTATAGATTTTAAAACAATTTCTAATAGTTCACTAATGTGAATATTAATAGTATTAATAATAGTAAATCCTAGTGGTAAATGAAAGCCCTGTGGTTCTTAGGAACTGAGATTGTGTCGGTATCAACATTGTCATTAGAATGTTGTTTGGATTTTTTAGTGATAAATTACATAACACATTTCTACAGTCAATGATGACCGAAGGAATAGGTCTATATTTATTCTCTCATCTTAAACAACTTGCGGAAGGCACAGATTTCATACAACATTGGCTCAGCAATTTGGAGGCCAGTAGCACAGGATGGTGAACCTGAGCAAAGGACAACAAATGGCCTGCACTTTCTGTTTTCCTCGCCCAACCCCACAGCAGAGGTCTGTAGATGCAACATGAAGAAACAAAACCGCAGATGCTTTTCAGTGCAAAAGTGCAAGAGTGTAGAGCACTACACAGCAGGCGGCTGGGGGGGTGGATGAAGTTAGAGCAAGACTGGCAAGATGAAGGACAGGGAAGACGCACGTGCTTGACAACAGCCTTGAGTAGAGGATACCATGCCAGTCAACCCCTAGATACCAGAAGATCCAAGCAGTGTGAGCCATTCGTCCCTTAAGAACAGTGAGAGGGACCAGTTTCTCTTACACTCTCTCTTTTATAATAGCACAAACTACTAACCCTCACCCCTGAGGGAAAGACAACTTCAGTAGTTGAGATGGAGATTAAGCTTTGACAACTTGACAGAGCCTGCGAAGAGAGTAGATTAGGTTGACCTGCAGGAGATTGTCTTTATCAAGTTTAACTGATGTAGGAAGCCCCAGCTCCCTGTGGGTGGCAGCATCCCCTACGTAGGGAGTCATGAACTGTGTAAGAGGGGAGAAATCAAGCTGAGCACAAGCCAGTGAGCAAGCAGGCACACATCCATTTCTGCCCTTTCTGCTCCTCACTGTGGACGTGACCAGCCGTCTCAGGTCCCTGCCTTTGTTCCTTGCTGTGGTGCACTGTGACATGTAATTGAGAGCTAAAATAAGCCCTTTCTCCGCATTGCTTTGTGAACAAGAGAATGCAGCTAAGAGAGCAGTCTTGTAACTATTAAAGTCGTTGGGTTTATCTTTTAGAAGTGTCATCAAAATGTCCAGTTTCAGGAGTGACTTTTTCAAATGTTTAAAATGGAAAAATCAGTTTGCACAACCTGCCTTCTGGCAAACAGAAGGCAGGAAATACTCCTGGTCTTGCTTAATGAGGCCAATAATCGTTCTACCCTAGAATCATTCTACCCTAGAACTGAAGACATTGAAGGACGAAAATCCTCAACAAAATGCTAGGAAATTGAATCCAGCGAATCCATTTGGAAAGTAACACAGCACAACCAAGTGTGCTCTATCTTGAGAAGAGAAGCCAGGTTAAACATGTGAATACCTGCGGAGCCACCTGCCGGGGTCTGTGAAGCCACAGTCCCCAGCACTACCCAGCAATCGGCTGAATTGCTGGGGTTCATTATTAAAAGTAAATCAATCATTTGCGCACGTGTTATAGATACATGTGTGGTCTATTTCTGGACTCAGCATTGCTCCTATTCTCGTTCCTGTGATTCCTCTGCCGCCACACATAGTCTTAATCACCTCACCCTGTAATGAGCCTTAAAGCCCAGTAGTCTCTGCCCTCACCTTGTTCTTGTTCAGGGCTGTCTAGAACATCTCTACCGCTAACATTTCTTTGCAGACTTTAGAATCACTGCATCTGTTGCCTGCTGGGTTTGGGAACACGTCCAATCAAAGCATGGAATTGAGAGGGGTTGGCCCCTCGACTACACTGCGTTTTCTAATCTAATCATAATTTATTCTCACGTGTATGTAAGACATCTTTAATTTCTCTGATTAATATCTTATTCCACAGGTTTTGTGCCTTGAAGTTTGTCCTGTGTCTGTTACGGCAATTGATGCCATGTACGTGGTCTTACTTGCTCATGATAACTTCTCGAACTTATCTGCTGATAATAAACAGAAATAATTATTTTTTACAAGTAAGTGTGTGTGTGTGTGTGTGATAGAGAGAGAAAGTGTCTGTATGTGTATGTGTTTGTGGGCACGTGCACTCATGTGTATGCATGCACACACGTGTTGTATGCAAATGTGCATGCCTGTGAGTGTGTAGAAGGTAGAGGAGGTTGTCGGACGTTGGGTGTCCTGCTCTCTCACTCTCTGCCTGCTTTAGTCTCGTGAGACAGGATTTCTCACTGAGTCTGGAGAAGGTCCCAGCCATACTCCTTCCATGGCTGGAGCACTGGAGTTACAGATGTGTACACACCTGTGTTTGGCATTTTATTTTTAACAGGGTTGCTGGAGATTTGAGCTCAGGTCCTCAAAGCTGTGGAACAAGAACTCTTACTCACGCAGTCATCTCCCTAGCCTAGAAATCTACTTTAATGTACTTGGTACATTGAATCTATAACCTTATAAAAAAAATAATTTGCTAGCTCTGGCATCTCCTGTGGAGACAGATGAAGTTCTGCACGCATGTGTATTGTTTTCATGAGCACAGCCATGTTAAGGACTCCAACGCCTCAGAACATGGAAATGCCAAAGATTCTCCCTCCCTAGCCTCCAGCCCCCACTTCTCGCTCAGAGGATTGGCAAGGCCCAGAAATTCCATGAAGTAAAGGGAAAATATGTACAAGTCAGTATTGCAAGATTTTGATATTCATATTCATATTCATACACTCAGACATCCGTATGCTGGAAGGGTCTTCCATTACTACCACAGACTGTGGAAAGTTCACTGAACCTCACCATCAGAATCAAAATTTCCATTTCTCAAAGAAAGCATGAAAAACGTTGCACTACCCTTGGACTAGGCAAAGAGCTTTTACCGGGGACACAGAAAAAAAATGAACTAAAAAAGGAAAATCTTTATAAAGTAAATTTAATGATGCTGACAAACAACAAAACCCTTTGCTGACTGGAGAGATGGCTCAGTGGTTAAGAGCGTTGGCTGCTCTTCCAGAGGAACCAGGTTCAATTCCCAGCACTCACATGGCAGTCACAACTGTCTGTAACTCCTGTTCCAGGGGATCTGACACCCACACAGAGACATGCATGCAGCAAAACACCAATGCACACTAAATAAATAAATAAATAAATAAATGGATACATTTAATTAAAAAAACAACAACAACAACACAGATACTAAAGAAAAAAATTTTCCTTCCTAAAAACCAAGGCCCCAAACTAGACTCAGAGTTCCAGAAATCCAGCCACTTGTACAGTTCCCCAGGAGGCAAAAACAAAACAAAAAACAAAGCAGTTGACCTCAAACACTAGGTAACAATGGTTATGAAAAGCAGGTAACAGTCCTGTCCTTGCCTTCACGGTCTCAAACAAAACAAAAATAAGAAGTTCAGCTTATCCTTAAAAAACAAACAAACAAACACCACCCTACTTCCCCCCTTCTTCCTCAATTAAAACCTTCTCTTTCCCAGTCCTAGCTACAAACCCCACTGCAATCATATACCGAATGCTTGGGTATGTGAGGCCAGGCCTTGAGGCACCACCTCTCAGGCTATGAAAGTCTGCTTTTGCTGATGAGGTCAGGCTGAATTTCCACTCCATCTTTGCAGAAACAACTGTATAGAGCTACAGTTCTACTGTGTTGATGAGAGAATGCAGCGGTCGCATCTTTCATCTGTTCCTAGCAAGCATGCAAAAATCCTCATTAAGAGGCCACACACAGGGCATGCAGTCTGGTGACTAGCTCATGCTGCTTCTCTTCGGTCTCTTCTTCTGGAGTGCTGGACTTGAAATCATTGCATTCATTCCATCACTCAACAATAGGCAGCCACTTGCAGTGTAGAGGACATGGATTCAGGGTACTGCACGGGTGGGCATGTCTTGAAAAATCACAAGTTCTTATTTCAAAGTGCACAGATACTGAAGAGGTGGTTCACCTGCCAGCATGAACCTGAATACTGTAAAGTTCCTCCACAAAGCACTTGGGTAAATCACCAGGCTAAAAGCTCAAGCTATTTCTCCAGATGTGGCACAAGAGAAGGAGACATTTGCTTTTTCCGCTTCATTCATGAGTAGGAGTTACAGTGCTCTCTCCCTCAATCACATCTACACACGGTGACCACTGCAGGGGCTGCGCTGTGGTGTCTGCCGGGAACTTCTACCACCGTCAAGGCTACAGAAAAGACAAGCAAAGGGAGGAACAAACCAAGAGACCGACACACAGGGTAATTTTGGACATGTTTACACATGGTTGGTGCTCAGTACAGCGTATTTATTTACATCAAAGCTAAATGTTATTGCCAAAAAGAGACTGATTCCTCCACCCCAAGGTTGTAATTATAATTGAGCGAGGTAGTCAAGATTTTAATCATAATTCTAAACAATGAAAATACTGGCTCACACTTTCAATCAAAATAGGATCCTTGACATGGCTGGCTAGGAAAGACACTGCCACCTGTGGTCTCCTAACCAGAATTTTCCAACAGGAGTAGGTGCCACTGATGAAGCTGTGAGGGCTGTTCTTGGTTGCCAAGACGTAACTAAAGCCCCAATATGAGCACACCTGTGAGGGATTTCTGCTTAATTTGAACTGGAAAAATCTATTTCTAATCTGGATCTTTGAGGTAGGAAGACACAGCTTTATTGCAGATCTTTAATCCAGATCTAATCTGGGCCATGCCTTCTGTTGGAAGCCTATAGGTGGACATGGAAGAAGGAAGTTTTTGCTCTTTGCCTGCTTGCTCTCGCTCTCACTAGCAAGTCCACTCCTTCCCTGGCATTAGATCCTCCTTCTTTGGGATTCCAGGGTATAGTGAAGACCAGCTGAGACATCCAGCCACATGGACACAGCAACTATTGGATTCTTGGACTTTCTATCCAAGCCAGCTGTTGTCGCATTTGCTGGGCCATAGCTTGTAAGTCGTTCTAATAAATCCCATTTCTATATATATAGGAAGAGATTTATTCTACCAATTCTGGAACTCTAGAGAACGCTGACTAATACAAGTCCTTCTTTTCTTCAGACAGCTAACACACCCATTCAGCAAGCATCAAAGGCGGCATTAGCTGAACAGACTCCAAGCTACAAGGACCATGGTGTGGTATAGTTGGTGGCTTTGATTAGTAGATAGGGTGATGGATAATGGATCTGAAGTCTAGAATCCTTAAAAGACAAGGGAACCAAGATAGGCCTGGATAATCACAAATATCACAACAGCTGCCCCGTCTGTAAAACAGAGATCCTACACACTGGCAAGGGACCACTGTGTGATGCGATTTGAGCCAGCTTCACGGTAGGCTGGTGAGATCCAGCCGAGGTGGGCAGGTGGTTCCTCCTCAACAGCTAGAGGCCGCTTCCTCATTCTAGGGTTTTCACTCTTGGCACAATCCCTGAAGTCAGCACGCTGTATCTCTGCATCCCACATCTGTGGACTGAACTAGCCAGGGATCCAAATTAACCAGGAAAGATATGTATTTATTCTGAATGCAAACAAAATTTTGCTTGTTGCACAGTGGCTACTTGACTGGAAGTGTATCTAGAGATGACTCAAAGCATATGAGAAGGTGCAGAGGTTGTGTTCAGATATTAACTGGTCTTGTTTAAGCATGGGACATACTTGAATCGTGATGTTAGAGGGTGCATGTGGTTTAGAACTCAGTTCCAGCTTGCCCTTCAAGGCTGGTTCCTGACCACTTCCCTCCCCGTGCTGTCTTCCTTAGGATGCTGGCTTCTTTCCCTGGAAACGTGGTCTTCCTCATCTTTACTGATCTCTCAAACATCTTTTTCAGCCTGAGTTCCTTCCTTTCTTTACTGCCCACACTTTAGCAACAATGAAGAAAAAAAAATTCTGGTTGTGTGACCATATGGAAGGGCAACTCGGCGGGTGACCTGTGCATGGTCCGTACTGTGTGATTAAAAGGCACTCACTGGCTGAATAAACCATGTAGCCAAGTGAACATTCCTGGTCATCTCTTAGGATGGAATCGCTTTACCATGTGGTCATACAGTAGCTGGGCACAGGACTAACATGTCTGCATTCTGTTTCAGCACAAAATAAGATCAAAACATTGATAGTTTTGAGTTTTGAGGTTAAAAAGTCCTGTTTATAAAAGAAATTATGGAGTTGATATTGGGGCCAATTGAGTTAACACAGTTAGTTAAATAAAGTAATAAGATGTTATAAGGAAAAATTTAAATATTCCAGAGCTGCTGATGTGGTACGAGAGTACTCTCTAGTGGCTGGTAACAGAGCAAGATGCTTTCAGAATAAATCTAGATTTCACAGAGATAGTAAATAGCAGTTAAGGCAGAGTTCTTTATTGAACATTTTGTGCAGAACACGCTGGAGAATTTTAAAAGTCAAGGACTTGAATAATTTGTTTCGCTAGTTGTTCTTAGAGGGGCCAGTCAAAGGATGACGGAAGATGTAATTTTCATGCAGACTGTGTCACGGGAATGATGACACCAATATGACGTATCCAAAGCACTTGATTTTGTCTATAATTGTGACATGCATGCTTTAACTTCTGTTGACAGTTCCAGACTGACTTGGAAATTTCCCCAAACTATCCCTGAAAAGAACCTTAAAGTTGTAAAGGTTTTTTTTTTTTTTTTTGCTGACACGTGATATTTTACATAGTTTTAAAGATCTCATTTTAATTAAAAATCATTTTCAAGACTTTATAAGATGGGAACAAGAAGGTGATCTTAATCATCTTAGAGATTTTGCAAAGAAATCATTAATTTCTGAGTGCAACAGAAAACACACCCAGACTCCATTTCAGAAACCTGACCCCAAACTAAGTGTCGTCTCTAAGATCATAGAGCAATCATCAAACACTGGTATTTGAGTATGACAATAAAAGGCACAGAGAGGTGGGTGACTTGACACAGGTCACTCAACTTTTGTGATATTGCTTTAATATTAAATTAATCTGTGGTAATCATCTGGCTATTTCTGTTATAGTTCCAGGGACATAGAGCATTTTTCAAATCACTTCAACTCAACAAATAGTAGTGTGCTTTAATTATCGTTAATCAAAAGAAAGATGGGTTTCTGCAAGTAACCGTCCACTGGATAAATCCGTCACTGGAAACAAAGGATGTGGGTTACTGTCATCACATAAATCTTTGGCCACAGACGTGATCTCATTCACTGCTAAGGGCAACAGCCCTGCGTTCTCAAGACTGCCAAGTATGAACACACCAAGTAATGCTTCATTCGATCCAATCTGCTCCCTAGAGCCCGTCAGTGAGGTAGTGACTCACACAGATATAAAACTGGGACTCTTAGATGAACACATCTGTCCTCTTTCCCATACTGAGGACCAGACTGTCATACTTCCGTGGGGATAGTAACTAAAAGACTGTAAGGCCCGAATGGGAGGAAAGAGCCTCCACTTACATGAAGTGACCAGATAATACCAGAGAAGCAAGTGGGTCGGGCAAGAGATGTCAATGCTATCCATCTTGGATTCTAGTATATTATCTCCTTAGGAAGTGTCCTAGTTAGCTTTAGTCATCAATTCGACACAGCCTGGAGTCACATGAGAAAAGAGTCTCAGTAGAGGGATTGCCCCAATCGGATTGAGCTTGTCTGGGGGGAAGAGGGGGATTGTTTTGATTGTTAACTGATGTAGGAGGCCCAGTACATGATAGGCAGAACCATCCCTAGGCAGGTGACCTTGTGCCATATATGAAAGGTGGCAAAGAGGCTGGAGAGATGGTTCAGTAGTTTTTAAGAAGATCTGGTTTGATAAACTGCACCCACATGGCAATTCATGACCACCCACAACTCGGTTTTAGTGTTTTCTTCTGGCTTCTGTGGGTGCCAGGCATGCACATGACACACAAACATCCATGCAGACAAAGAATCTCATATACTCAGAATGAAATACATACATCTCTGAAATGTTTCATGGCATCTAAGCCATGAGGACAAAAGGCAGGGGCACCCTCCTCTGTGCCGTCTGGTTCCTTCATGGACACGGGGCTCTCACTCACCTTTGGGCTCCTACAGCACTTCACTGATCGTTCCCAAAGAAATCCACCAACACCCATGTGGACCAAGAAGGGGTGGAGACAAACCGATTGCACAGTGACAGGAAACATGGTAACCGAGTTGGAGAAAGGACACTGAATAAGGAGTACAGTGTGACGGATGGCCTTAGATGTTCACTGAGTGGCAATGCAGCGTATAACAAGATAAAGTCACACAAGAAGAAGTTTAAAGCTGGACATGGGCATCCAATTTACTTTTACCAAAACTTCCAATTCTAAGAAGCGAAAGGGAACATAGTAAAAATAAACAAAATGAAACTATATTTCAAGATAGAAAAAGAGCTCAGGCAGTGTCCGGCAGTTTCTCCGAAAACAGAATTTTAAAATATACATTGAAGACATTTTAAAAGTAAAAAAATCTAGTTTTCAGACTGATAAAAGATAAAATAGGCTGTTTATAAACGAATAATACTGTCTTGAACATCTGAGGAAAACACACCACCTCTAAGTAGCTTCTATGCCCAGTCCTCTTACATTTTATGTGTGAAAGACAAGGGGGAAATTTATCAATATCAGGGTCTGACCAGCTATGTCACTCATATATGCAAAAAAGGTTTCACACGTATGGCACTCTGCGAAAAGATGAAGTACAGTAACTAAGAACATACAACTCATCTCAATGTAATTGTCAAAATACGTGCTACGTTATGCCAATAAAGCTTAGTAAAACCAGTTTTACAATCACCATCATCATCACTCTCAGCAACTGTCGCTCTGAAATCACCATCCTCCTAACTATCATTATCACCATCATCATCATCACTACCACAGTCACCACAATCAGCATCTCACAATTAATATAATCCCTATCACTGTCATCACCAAAATCACCACCACCATCATTATAACTGTCTCCATTATGTCACCATTGACATCATCAGTATCAGCACCATCAGCAGCAGCAGCAGCCGCAGCAGCGCCAGCATCATCACCATCATCAGTTGCAGCATCATCCCCATCACTATCATCACCATCATCTATAGCACCACCACCACCACCATCATTATATAGCTCCAGGTTACTGCTATTGAAACAATAAGCTCCTTGGAAGAACATAAGAAGCAAATCACATTAAACTTCTCTACTGACCTCAATACAAATGTGCATGCTTCCTGGCTTTGGGAGTGAGAAGAGCGCAATTGTACATGTACTTAATGTTAGGTCCAAAGTGTGTCCCCAAGCCCCCAATAAAATGGCTGTGCCACTGACAATCCTATAGGTTGTAGTCTGGGTTCAGCTCAGGCTGGATTCTGAAAAGGTAAATAGCAGGATTGCTACTTAAATCAGCATTCCCAAGAAACCTTGTAAAGCAGGCTTCTGTTTATCAAGAAAAAGCCATTATTACCCCTATCCACCCTCTATAACCAACTACCTCTGGGAAGAGCATCTAGTTCCCTATTAACTCAAACAAGCTTCCATCAGATCAAAGCCCCACCCTAGGTCCCAGGCTGCTCCAGCTAACTCGTCTTCCTCCCACTGCCACTTATAATTGGCGAGGCCCTCTCTGCCATTTTGCTTTTCTCTGCTTGCTGAGAGATAGCTACAGCAGCTTTAACTGAACCTTGTCTTTCCACCCATGGAATGGTCTGACCTAGTGGTTTCACTTGGCTCTAACACCTACAGACTTTTGAGTAGTTATTCCCGAAGACTTAACACATGCTTGTAAATCTTTTCAGAAAAAAAAAATACTGTAGAAATATAGTTACATAGAAAAGTTTCTATGAAGGACATATTAAAAGATAAGAAGAGAATGAAATAAAACCATTAAGCATAGAACAAGAGAACAAGTCAACCGTGATGATGTCATAGCTCAGCAGGTCTCATATTTTCAATAGTGTTGAGCAACTCGATGAAATCATTATAACATCACAGATGGTGACATTATCTTGGTCATAAATTATACATAAAATTCCACTTCTAAATACATCTACAGTCATCATAAAGATGGAGAAAATGGTTAGAACAGAGCATGAACAGAGAGGTCTGACCGCGACTCTGTCTGTAGTTTTCAGTTCTGTGATTTTTGTTTGTACCTTATTCTATCATATCTCCCTGATTTCCTAAAAACTAGAATGCGTGGAATTTGTAATAAAATTATTTTTAAAGAAAGAAATAATTAAAACCCTAGCGAATCGACAAAGTGAAGAACTCCATGGAATAAGAAAGAGAATTGGTAGAAATCACTGCAGGCTCACAGATGCTCCGGTGAAGTTCTCCTCTGGTGGGGGATTACAGGTTCATGGCCACAGTCATGAAGGCCTTGAAGTGGGAAGCATTATGAGAGATAGGCAAGGCGCAAGCATGATGGGTCTTAAAGGTAGAGACCCATCAATTCCTGGAATGACTTTGGAGATAGCATCATGGCGGCAGGCAGTCATAAGGGGCCTTAAGGGAGAAACGGGAATCTCTAGATCCCCCAGTTCCCTTCAGAACCTGGCAACAGAGACATCTTCTTTTCCTCATGGATTTTTAGGGGAGTGGGCAAGCACCATGTTCTGTGACCCAGCCTGGCCTAGCCTGCATGTGAGGAGTCAAGAGGCACTGATAAAGTCTACCTATAACTAAAGGCTGTCTCGCAGCCCCAAGTGGGAGGGAGGACATGGGAGAGAGACTGCCAGGGCGTGGCCTGATATCTGGGAGAGAGAATGGCAGATAGATGATTTCTAAATTAACAAGAATAAAGAGAAAGTTTATATAAACATGGCCATTGTTGAGGATTGATCTGTGTCCTCCCAAAATTTCTATGCCCGTGTGCTATCCCATTATCTCAGAACACAAGCTTGTTTGGGAAGGTATCCTTGTAGATGCAATTCGTTACACTGATTAGGGTGAATTCTTATATAAGGGGAATTTTGGACACTGAGAATGCCATGTGAAGATGAAGACAGAAACGGGATGATTTCTTGATTGCCAGAAACCCCAAAAGCTGCAAGAGGCCCTAGCCAGGTTCCCCGTATTATTTCTCTGTTGCTATGACAAAATACCATGATGAAAGGCAACCTAAGGAACAAAGAACTTATTTTGGCTTATAGCTCCAGAGGGATAACAGTCCAGAATGCTGGGAGGACATGGCAGCAGGCAGCTAGAGCAGGAAGCCAAGAGAGCGCATCTTCAACAGCAAACACAAAGCCAAGAGAGACCTGAGAGTGGGGAGAGTCTATAACGTCAAGCGACATGCATCTTGCAGCAGGATTGAATCCCTAATGTTCCATAACCTCCCCCAAACAACAGCACCAACTGGGGACCAAGTGTTCAGATACTTCTCAATCAAACCACCACCCACTCTCTCAGAAGCTCCGTAATAACCAATGCAGGTAACACTTAATTTCAACCTCTAGCATCCATAGAGAATGCATTTCTGTCATTTAACCTACTTGGTTGTGATGTCCTTCTGCAGTGGCCTCAGCAAGTTAGTGGAGCTGTGTGGTAAAGAATGAACCTAGAGGCAGCTGTACCCTTGGACAGCGCCCTGAACGTGTGATGTTATTAGTAATTTTCCACACACTATGTTAAACAGGGAACTGCACACACTCCAGATGGCTGGCACCACCATTGCCTACAGCACAGACACACTCACTCCCCTGCTCCTCTGGGATTAGAAGCTGAGCCACCCTGGAACCAGAGGCAGATAGGGCAGAGAAGCCAGGCACCTGTCTTTTCTCATCAAAGACAGTCCTGGCCTTCAGGAAGCTTAGCAGTTGGCAGAGTGATGCCTTACTCAGAAGATGGAGTGTGGTCTGAGCTTGCCCCTTTTGTGCAGAAGTGCACAGATCTGCTGTGTACCCCTGACAGTGTCTCCCTAGGCTAGAAAAGTATGCATTTTCAGCCCTCTCACAAAGCTTCCACTCATATGGAAGGCGCTTTGAAAACTAACCCTGACCTGGACACTATGCCCACTGCCATCCCCAGTCCTTGAATTTTCATGTTGAGTGTCACATGAATGGGTGTGAGAAGCTGTCAGCTTGCACTGTAACCAGTCACTACTTTAGTCAAATTGTTAACTGAGAAAAAGACACTGAAGTAGGGAAGGAAATTCAAAGCACGTAGGTCTAAAGGCAAATGTCACTACGATTCCTCTGGCGACCACAGTGAGACCAACAGCTCTGTGAGAAGGGTACTTTCACTTTCCTGGGTTTCTTGCAGAGAGGAGGACTGCTCACAGGTCTAGAGGGCTGCTTCCTTCAGAAACTGGGCTGTGGTTTCTATGCCAACAAACGGCTATGTCTCAGATGGCTCTATGCATATACAGGAAGGGGAAGAAGGGGGTTCTAAACACAGAACCTGCCCTACCTGCACCCTTCCATTCTCTTTTTCTCATGGACTTGGGCCAAGGAGAGAGCTATGGACACCCACTATCACATGACCTGCTCACACCCAGGGCAGACATTAATAATCAGTTTCTATGCTCTTTTCTAGTGAGCTCAGATGCTATGGTTTGGATATAGCGTAAGTGAATCTCCAAGGAGCTTCGCCCGCTGGTAGTTTGCTCCCCAGAGTAGCCACATGAGACATGGTTGGATGAATTTTTAAAAGATGGGAACCTCAGGGAGGTAATAAGGTCCCTGGAGGTATGTCACCCTTGGAAGAGATTGTGAGTCTTTGACTTTCAGGCTCCACAGCTATGAAGTAAGTGTGCCTCATTTTTTAGTGTGCTTATCCTCCAAAGCAGTAAGATTGCTTTAGCAAAAGAAAATGGACTAACCCAAGTCCCAGAGTGCTTCTGAGCTTTGTCAACCAGGTAGACCTTACAGTGGAGTGGATCTGGCATTGAAAACACAATTTAGTTCCAATCTTTAATGACGTATGCCTCAAAGGTAAAAAAAAAAAATGCATGTTGACATACTTACATATTTTAACCTCATGTATATGAGTCAGAAGACTTACTGAAAGCTAGCGCATGGAGTCTAACTTTTAAACATTTATATATTATTATTTTAAAGATTTTTAGACAGCAGTTTGTTAAAATCACATTGTTGATTTTTTTCTCCCCCAAATGTGACAGCCTCAAGCTAAAAATCTCGATTTTCCAACAGGTAGAAGTCTTGCAGAAAAATCACACTTTCAAATATGCCATCACCATAACATGTAATAAGTCCCATACATGTGTGTCTACAGACACAGAACACTGTGGTCTAATCGGGTCCTTTGCTAAGTAATTATCACAACATGATTTTAGCAGCAAAGGTTAAGCATCTTTATCTGAGCGGAATCCAACAGAATGAGTCTTGATGTGGTAAGTATCATTTGTCAGCATTAGTGCAGAGGCTGTTGACAGGCTCCCCGTCTCCCTGGCAACCCCACAGTCCCGTTTCTTCTCCAGTAATCTCAGACACTAACGAGGCACGCAAGTCCAGAGGGCATAAAAGGTATTTCTAATCTGTTTCTCCTTTTCTGACTTGACCAGGCAGAAGGACATGGGCTCAGCTGGAAGTATTTGAAGCAGAGGGGCACCTGCTCCCCAATTCTGACTCTGCCCATGAACATATTAAGTAGAAATTATGTGTGTATATCTTCATTAACAAAAAGCAACTACTAATTTTAAACTCATTATCTGAGAGGGGGGGAGATTTAAATTATAAATAGTATTAAAGTAAATTAAATGGAGACGAGACCTACAAAATATCCCTAAGTAAAAGCGAGCAAGTAAAAGAAGCTGTGGGTGGGACCTCGGCGTAAGCCAAATTCACCTTGAGCATTTGTTGTTGATGAGCTACTGAGGTCACACAAAACAAAGAGCGACTAAAATAAACAGGGAAAACATCAAGAGTGGTAAAACACAAACCCAACTTAAACTCATCTGATCAGAAGCCACACAGCCGTGACCACCGGCTTCCTCTCTCCACTTTCGCCCTAGAGAAGCCGCCTGTGCTACCTCCATGGAGGTTTTGCCCACGCCTCCTTTGGAGCAGTCTAAGTCACAAAGCACCGGATGCTCTTTAAACTCTTTAAGCATTTTACTGTGTCTCAGCTTACCCCGCTAAAACTGAATACACCACACGCGCGCACACACACACACACACACACACACACACACACATATATATTTTCCATTTCATGTGTTTATAACAACAAACACCCAAACCTGTTCCACTAAAATCAAGTGGCAGGTACATCCACATCTCAGATGAGGATTTGTGGAGTAGAGCCTCCCTTAAAACTCATGGGAAAATCTCACTTTCGGTATCTGTCTGTGGCTCTACTTGGAACCAAGGAAGAAAAAGACTTTAAAACACTGAGGAACGAACGTGAATAAGATTCTAGAAGCTGGAGATACCTTGCATATGCTTGGATTGGTAGGACTAACAATGACGTATCAGTACTAGGCCTGGTAACACAGGCCTTTAATCCAGCACTCAGGAGGCAGAGGCCGGTAGATCCCTGTTGTGTTTGAAGCCAGCCTGGGAAGATAGTCAAATTTCAGCAAGGTCATTAGGTGCATTGTAATCCATTGGGACTGGTGTCCTTAGAAAGGTTTAGTAAAAAACCAAAATGCATAAAGACCAAATGCATGTAGAGGGGAAAATGGCTGAAAACACAGGAAGAACACAGGAGGTCGGAGAGGTACACTCACAAGCCTGGCCTGGCTGCCAGGGCCATGGGAACTAGCAGGGGCTGCAAAGGGCAGGGAGAGCCTCCTCCTAACCACAGGAAGAGTATGGCCAACTGATACTTTTATTTTGAAGTCATAGCTATGACGATTTTGAATAAATGTTTGTCATCTTAGGCCACACACTCTGGGGTCTAGTGAGTCTTCCACACTCCCGGGTATTGTTGGTCTTACCCACCCAAGAACAGAGAACAAACTGTCATGCCTACCTGTCAGCGTGTGCCCACATGTACAATGGTGGAGTTACTGTATGGGAGTGGCCATCTGCTTCCAGCTTGAATTTGAGGCTCACTTCACAGTGGGGAGAACATGCCTTATACTGTAAATTTGGCCAAAGACTCATGGCTGGAGAGGTCACAGTTCCTTGAGGAACCTAAGCACTCCATGATGTCAAAATGCCTTCTAAATATTTTATACTATAAATGAAAACTATTCTCAGTGTTAACCAGAGAGGCCTCTCCCTGCAGTGTGTTGTGGTAGGTGCAGAGACTCGTGGCTGCTCAAAGTTCTGAAAATAACTAAAAGCTGGGCGTCTGTGCTACCCCTGTACAGCTCAGGGAATATCATGGAAGAAGGCCTGGATAGAATGTAGGAGCTCAGAAACAGGAAGGAGGGCTGCAGAACTGTCTCCAGGGCATTGCAAGCCCACTGCAAACAGTCTCACATGGTCTGCCACGGTCTGCACTGGCCTCCAAAGGCTGGATCTGTAGTCGATCATGGACAGGGGAGAGGCTCGTAGGGTTCTTCCCCTCTGAACTATTAGCTATTAATGGACTCTGTGGGAGGAGCAGTCACTGGGTTCTGTTACATCCACTGGTGGGCTCACCAGGCTCCTGTGAATATTTACAAACCTATGGTCACATGGACAGCCCTCGTCAAAGTCAGCAGGTCACAGAGCAGAGCGAGAAGACGTGAGAGTGAAGAGGGTTAGTGACGGGGTAGGAGGGAGAGGACCGAGTGGGAGGCGGGAGTAAACAGCACATTGCACACGCCCAAGAGTAATTGTCAGAGAACAGATTTAATCAATGAAGAGGCTTTGGTGCACATGTACTTAGCACAGGCAACCTTTAATGTGTGGTGTTATTTTATCCCAAAAATTTAGTGTAGGCTCACCACACAACGTCTCCATTGTGTCAGGTATCGGAAATAACCCAGAGCTGTGGGGTTATTAACAGAAGGTGTGTAGGTTCTTGGCAAATACTGCACCATTTTACACAGGGGACATGATCATCTGAATTTTGGTATCTCAGGAGGCCCCAGTGCCACCCCCACAGATAACCGCAGGAGAACTGAAACTAATGGTTATCATGGGAAACCTGTACAATTTGCTTCTTCAGCAGAATATAATGAAGTCACCCCATCATCCCAAAATGACACAACCAAAGACTGGGGTCCTTAAGTGAATGTAGCTTCAAAACATTAACATCATTCAGATCAGTGTGCAGAGTAGAGAATCCCAGTAATTTCTCTTTGGGTAGCTGAAGCAAGCCTGTGGAAACAAATTTAATGTCTAGCCTCACTAAACACAACCAGCAAGCGCTGAGCACAGCCAGTGAGCACTAGCGCAGCCAGAGAGCACTGAACACAGCTAGTGAGCACTGAGCACAGCTAGTGAGCACTAAGCACAGCCGGCAAGCACTGAGTGAAGCCAGCAAGCACTGAGCACAGCCAGCAAGCACTGAGCACAGCCAGCAAGCACTGAGCATCACAGCCAGTGAGCAATGACTGAAGCCAGCAAGCATTGAGTGCAGCCAGCAAGCACTGTGCACAGCCGGCGAGCACTGAGAGCAGCCGGCGAGCACTGAGCGCAGCCGGCGAGCACTGAGCGCAGTCGGCGAGCACTGAGCCCAGTCAGCAGTTAGGCAGGTACTTCTGTGCTAACTCACTGGTTCTTTCAGCATTATAATGAGAACCTGAGTGCAGGAGACACAGTAATAGGTGGCCACTCTGTGAAGGGAAAACAGCCCCCCTGCTCCAGAGTTACTAATCTTAAACAAGACACTGTTGTCTTTCTAAATCCATAAGCACAATGACTTAAGTTACACTTTGCAAAAAAAATACTTTGCAAACACTTGCAAACCTTCACTTTGTAATGGAGGAACTTTCTTGTGATGCTATGGCGTGGTGGCTGAGGTTGCAAGGCGACTTTAAGCTCCTGACATCAGAGCTGTTGTCTTATGACCAGTTTCACTTCCCAGACCTGCTGAGACACAAACTCTCTTGGCCTAAGGTTCTTATTCATTTCATAAACTTAAGATAAATTGACAACATTTTTCTGCTTTAACAAATTCTAAAGCATGTATTACTTCAAATCTCATAGTTCCTAGTCTGCCTTCGGCATAGATGCACATGGGCACACATGCACGTGCACAGGCACATGTGCCCACACCAGACAGAGCCTCAGACATATATTTAGGAAATATAGAGATGCATATTGTTACGCATGTGTCTCTGCAGAGGCCACGTGCATATGCAAGACATACACATATATTTGGGATACAGGAGGGAAGACAAGGGAAGTTTTCAAATACGCTTCCTGTGCATCTTTCCTTACATCACCAGCTCCCTGCTGCCCTTCTGGCTTCTCTTCTAGAAGGATTGTGTCTGTTCCTAAGCCTCACTCTGATAGTGAAGGATAACCTCTCACCTCAAGATCTCTAATGGAACCACATCGCCAAACCCTTATTGCCATCCAAGGGAACATTTACCATTCCCAGAATTTAATATGTGGTCAGCTTTGATGGCCGGGGCAACCGTTCACCTTTCATGTGAGCCAAAGTGATTTATTTTACCCTAAGGTAGAAGCCAAGCAGTGAGCTGCAGACAGGTATAACATAGAAGTAATGAGCTCCCTTCTCATTGCCATGATATAATATATAATAAATGATACAGTATATTAAACTTCAATACAGTCCTGTGGCCCAGGTGGCATAATCTGTTGCACCGGTGGGGAAACTGAGATCCAGAGTATTCCTGGATTGCTTAGGTGGAGCTGTTTCCTAGAACTTGGCCTGAAGCCTGCTCCCTTAATCAAGACAGTATGTCTTCTCTCCTTTTCATTCTTTCCAGTCTATGGAAAGAAGTATTTGTCTTCAGCTCTCAGTGTTTTGCCAGCACAGCAAAACTCAACCTCATTTCTATTTCATAAGTGTGTACTTCAAAAGTAAAATAGATCGTAAGGAATAAAATAAAACGGGCTCTAGCCACAGGCACCGCTACACATGACGCTGTGAGGGGGCACAGAGAGGCTGGTGTCTGCCCACTGGGCCTGTCCCACTGCTCGCACTGGCAGCTGCAGCCCAGCATACAAATCTGTTTTCTTTGGGAGCCATTTTCCTACAGTCCGGTCAAGCACAAAGAAAGGCAGGAGCTCGGTGAGGGCTGCTATACCCATACTGTCTGCTGGTGTCAGGCATGGGGTCAATCTTTAGTCTTGCCCCTTTCTTCTACCCCAAGTAGCTGGTGCCCTCTAAGGAGGATGACGCTATCTAAGGTGATGATGTCACCTCAAGTAGCCGATGCCATCTGGGGTGGATAATATCACCTACAAGGTACCTTCTCCCTGGAGGCGGACAATGCCATTTGAGGTAGATGATGATGCCTGAGATGGAACTTGTCATCTGACAACGTACATTTCACCTGAAATGAGGTTGTCCTGGGGAGAGAGACTCCATCCCAGATAGACATTACTGTCTGAGATTGACAGCAACACCCGAGAGGGAATTATCCAAAATGGACTACATCACTTGAACCAACCTAAGACAAAGCTAAAAGTGTTCATCCAAGAGGAGCCACGACTTTCAGGAGACACTGGGGGATGTTTTGGTTACACACAGAGCCTTTCCTTCTAGCCTTTGCATTGCCTGTCCTGATCCTAAGCCACCACCCTAGGGTGAAATCCCTGTTGAGATCGCCACCTGAGCAATAGCCTTCTCGTCAACCATATCTTCAACAGGAGCACAGGGTCAGGACACAAGCTCACGCACCAGTGCCACACAGCCACTAGGAGACCATAGCGGTCTTGATGAAACTATGTAAGCAAAAGTCTGCCCTTTCATGTGGCATCCCCAGAACTTGGGGTGGCCAGAGTCCGCAGACAGAAGACACAGTACCACCATGCCAACCCTGGGAAGCTTAAGCATAAGCGAATGGAAAAGAGTCTATCAACTAGCAAGGGTCTCAGATTTAAACAAAACAAAACAAAACAAAACTGTCTTATATTTTGAAAACAGATATTTTAATTTAGGCTTGAAATCAACTGGCGGAACCTTTTGGCAAGGCTACCCTCTAGGGTGCTAGCTCAGCTCCATGATGGGGACACAGACTCCGTTGTAATCATTCCTCATAATGGAACATTACACAGGAAATACAACACAAGCAATTTTCCCTAATCAGACCATCGAGTGAAAATAATTAAGCAAAATAATGCACACTAATTACAAAATCTGATTCTGATGTGCCTTGTTTTTGAGGAAGTGGGAGGGTGCTTTTTATTTGGACAATTACAAATTATTAATAAATTATATTGCTTATCAGCAATATACTGTCGTAAGAAACACCTGATTCCAGAGTAAATCTACATGGAGACATGAAAAGTGTCCCATGCCCTCAGCTCTCAAGGGCTGAATGACTCCCAGCAACCTGAGAGCAGCTGTGATTGTGCTCATTGTGGAGGGACGCTAGCAGGAAATAAACAGTGAGAGTTAGCCCTGGGATGCCATGCCTCTGCCTCTGACGACGAAAGTTTCCAAATGATGGGATGAACCAGCTGAATGTCAAGGGCACAGGTAAAACCTTCGCATAAGGTCCATGAATAGGTCAGACAGATCGCCATGTTCTGGCACTTAGGTTACATCCCTCAAGCAGAATCAGCGAAGCTTAGAGGAACCTTCCAGGAACCAGCCAGTTCCTGTTCGAATCGGCCCCCACCCATCCCCAATCATGGAACTTCTGGGTAACATGCAGAGTCCTTTCTGGCTTTCAAATTCTGTAGTTTTTGACTTATTTGAGATTACATATTAACAAAACAGTATGCTTTACACTTTGACATGTTAACGCTTAAGTCTGTGATGCATTGGGTTAATTTCTGTATCAATGTAAGATACAAGGCTCAGATGAAGGCTTTTGCTGTATCTCCTTATAAACGTCTGCTTGCGTCTCTATCACTTTTGGAAAACACTGCCTCTGCCTCATTGAATTGATTTCTCCACTTTGTCAGCAATGGTATGGCTACCCTTATGTGAGTCTCTTTTCTGGGTGTATCCACTCTGTGTCTATCCCTCTGCCTATGGCAGAGCTTTCTGATGTGCTGTGTCAATCCAAAATGCTTTTGTATCACTGGCAGTAATGCATTTCTTCATATAGAGGTGGAAGTATTATCCAGGAATCTACAGAAAGTCTTGGAGAGATGCCCTTGAAATGTTCACCTTACACAAGCGACAGTCCTCTCCCGATGTCTGTGGATGCTGCTTTCAGGAGTCCCCGAAGACAGGAGATCATGGACTCATAGTATCCGGTTTAAACTGCCTCATTGCCTCTCATACACTTAGTCATCTCTAGATGACCAATAAAACCAAATACAAGAAAGCAATGAATAAAATAGCATTTTACTGTATCATTTAGGAAATGACGAGAAAAATGTGTGTATATTTTCAAGGTAGACACGTTTTCCCCAAGATATTTTGACCTAAAGTTTGTGGAATCTACCGCTACTCAGGATTAAATGCTAACTTGTATTTTCTGGTCACAGTGCCACATTGTATTCTCGAGCATAGTGACTGGAACTCTGGTCCTCTAAACAGGGCTGCTGGCTGCCCAGGTGAGGCTGGCATGCAGCAGTACGTGTGCACGCAAAAGACCCTAGCTCTCATTGTATTTTCTTTCTGTAGAATGGGTGTTTAGAAGGAGACCTGGGACATGTGCCAGAAGCCATGTTTGGCACATCGGCTCTGCTGTAAATGAGAAGTGATGTCAGGGCCAGTTTATAAGCCCAGAGGAGGCAGCATAAAGCAAGACTGCAGCTTGGGAGAAATCAATTAACCATGAAGTGTCATGCCCAACATTAGCTTTACGGAAGAGTGAAGCTGTGTGTGACTGTCCAGATTTACATCTGTGAGGCTGGGCTGAATGCTTCTGTCCAAATGGGCCGTAGAATTCATCTTTCATTATGTTATACCTAATTTATTGCACATTTGGAGTTAAAAATAAAAAAGAACTAGTCTTCAAATGGATTTGCCTGCGCATGAACGTACATATGTATGTATTCACACACGCGTGCGTATTAACTATATAGGGAAATTATCTGTTCCACTCAATGAAGATATTTCTGAACCTATAATAAGAGCAATAGACACAGAAAACAGATTCAACTTAAATGAAAGGCTGGGTTTTTTTTTTCCTTTCAAATTCTTGAAAAGGGCCAACATCAGGAATGTGGAAATAGCTCTTTTTAAATGAAATTTCAGTATTGGAGCATGTCTATGAAAGACCTATGAAAACCCCCGAATATTAGCAACCCCATGAGGGGCCTTTGAGCGTTAGCAAGTAAGGAGCCAAGGCACCAAGAGCTTATGAGAGTTCCCAAATTCACATACCTGAAAAGAAGGCACCCTGGCCTGAGTCTCAAATCCTCAACTTGACCTGCAGACATTTGAGTCTTGGGGTCACACAGGTCTCAGCTGATGCCAAATCCTGCCCCAAAATGATCTAGAGTCACCATCCTGTTCTTTCCTCCCCAGGTGGATACTAAGTCCTGATTTAAATGAAGTCCCGGCAGGAGCGACATAGCTGGGGATATAGGTGTAATTTACTCTCTCCACAGACCAACTGAGGGACACTGTTGTTACTGGGGTTGAGTTTGGAGTGTTAGATAGTACTTGAGTCCATTTTCAACCCTAAGGTCCTGTAATCTCATTTAATCACCAAACACAACGTGAAGTCTAGCTTGAGATTCCATCCCAGCAAAATTATCTCAGAATGCCAGGCAAAGATTTGCTGAAGGCAAACAACAAAGAACAGTGTGCCTGGCATCTCACATGTGTCTTCGGCACTGAAACAGTGCCCGAACCACAACGAGTCTCAAGCTTATGAAGCCCACTCATCGCTCAGTGATTATTATGAGCTGCGTGAACAAGACGTAATAACAGACCACAGAGCACTAAACGCGGCCCACTCTCCTAAGCCTCACAACCGGGGAGTCACACTGACTCTTGTAATCCGTTATGATCTTGGACAACCTCAATGACAAAAGTCTCACTGTCGTTGCTGACTTCTCATTTCAGATGACAGCACTCTACAAGGTTCCTTGGTGAGCAAACGCATTTGGGTCAGTCTGAGGGAAGGCTTTCATTTGCTGTTCTTTGGTGTCAGCAGCACAAGGGAGGAGGGCTGGCCAAGGTGAGTGACATGCTTGCTCTCAGAATGCTGTCAAAATAAGTGGAACCTTGATTGCCCAGTCCTGAGGCTGGGATGGGGGTAGGAGCTTGGCCACGGACGAGGTATGGGCCCTGAACAAGCAAGACGTGAGACTTCATTCCCTAAAATGTAGATGACAGCCAACATCTTGTCCCCAGTTTGTTTTAGTAACAAAAATGACAGATACTCAGTGTTGTCCCACAGTGTGGAGGGCTAACTATCTAAGGGTGGATCCATCATTGTACAACGGAGGCCCCCACCCACACCCCTGCCTCAGTCCTCTGAGCTTCCTTCTGCAAGGGTCATTCACGAGCTTCTTGTTCTAAGAGGTCACTCTCTCCCTCTTGCTTAGAAAATGCTAATGGGCTTCAGCATGAAATTGAATTTGCTGTCCTCCATGAAGTCTCTTGAGAACTTCTGTGTCCTTCTCCCTGTCTGGCTTCATGTTCCCCTCTGGTCTTGGGGCTCATCGGCACACACCTCTTCCTCTACTGCTTGGGGCTTTGCTCATGTGGGTCACCCTGAATTATTCTCTAGCTCTTTGACGCCGGGTTCTCTCTTCTTCCCTGGCATACCATCCCCTTGCATCCTTCCATTTCATCTGTTTGGACTTCAGAATGTTTCTTATAGGATGTGACCATGGTTGTCTTCTCCTCTTAACTCCAGGCCCAGAGATAGAGGTCGTGAACAAAACTGAGTCGTCTCACCTCCGCATGAGGAGCGGAACAGATTTTGCTAATACAGAGAGCAATTCACACTATGCAGAGGAGGAAATGGAGTGTTAGGAAGTGTTAGGTCAGATGTGTTTATGTTAATAGCATAGCATAAAGATTCTGTACATACCAATCTCTACACAAGTATGCACAGAACAAGCATGGAGAGATGGAATCGTCCTTGGAATATGTCTCAAGTAGTGGTATCAGAATTCCTTTTTTAAGTTAATTAATCTGCATGAACACGTGTGTGTGCTTATGCATGCTTGCACACATGCTCATACATGTATGAGTATATGTATTTGTGTGCCTAGGCATGTTTGTATGTGTTTGTCTAATCATTGTGTGTATGTGAGTACATACATGTGTCCTCATGTATGTGACTACATGGTGTGTGTGCTTGTGTATGTGTGTATGCATGCATGTATGTTTGTGTGGACATGAACAATAGCACAAGGCCAGCAGGGCAACACATGGTACTCCCTTCCTGTCAGATACCACAGAGTTGGTGGTGAAACACTGGGTGTTGAAAGCAGTGTGGCTGACTTCTCATTCTCTCTCCTTGTTTTGGCTCACACACCTGTGCGGACCGTGTCAGAAGGGTGAGATGAAGTGTGGGAAAGGCTGAGTACCACTGACCTTCTTTTCCCAGCATAAAATGTTAGTGCCTTTCAGAATTAGAGTTTCAAGCAAAGTTTTAATTAACTTTATATCACTGTGAGCATAAACACACATAATGTTCCTGGCCTGGATTTATGCTACATTAGAGTGTCCATAAAGCCATTGAGAAGCCTTTCTTTCTCTTGGCAATACTCAGTGTCTGGCAAACTGTAACATTTCCTAATTAAGAAGACTGCTGCATATGGCTTCACTGAGAGTTAGAAGGTTTGGAACTCCAGCTGCATTCTGGGATGCCAGTCGGGCGGTCTGTGATACCATCTGTGTTCCTGCTGGGGAAGACAGATCCCCGTGGCACCATGGGTCTCAGGACTAGGGTCCTTATCATTGAAATAAGAGTCAGGTGCATGTGATCAGCTGTTACATTGAAAAGGAGTTCTTAAGTGGTGTGTGTGTGTGTGCGCACGTGTGTGCGCACACATGCGTGTTTGTGTGGGGGTGAGGGAGCCTATGTTTGAAGAATATATGCACAGGTATATTCATGTCCATGTAGACATCAGAGGGCAACCGTCTTGTGCTTCTATTGTTTTTAGGATTTGTTTTTATTTTTAAATTATGTGTATGCATATGTGTCCTTATGTATGGGGGAGGCAGCATAGGACCATAAATGTAAAAATTAGTGGCCTCCAGAGCTGGAGTTACAGGCAGTTGTGAACCAGCAAACACGACCTATGATAAATGAACTCTGGTCTTCTGCAAGAACAGTGCATACTTCTAATAGTCCCCACCTCAGTTTCAGAGACAGGGTCCCGCTGATTTGGAGAATACCAAGAAGGAAAGGCTGGCTTGCCAGTGAGAGCAGGGATCTGCCTGTCTCCTCACTCCCCAGGCTGGGACTCTCTAGTCTACCACCCTGCCTCGTTTTCTGCATACAGGCTTGGGGACTGGCTTCAGGTCCTCATCTCGTAAAGCAAGATCTCTACTGACTAAGCTGTGTCATCACCATTTGTAAAGGCTAAAACCCACAGTACTGAGACTATAAAGATGGCACTGGCTTCTCTTCCATAGAACCCTGGTTCAGTTTCCAGTATCCACATGGCAGTTCACAACAGTCTATAACTTCAGTTCCTGGGGATCTGGCACCATGTCCCGGCTTCTGAAGGCACTACATGCATGTGGTACATACATGTACATGAAGGTGAAACACTGATAAAGAAAAATAAATATCTTTTAAAAACATAAAACTTCACACAGACAACCTACGACATCCTGGGTGAAGGTCATCCCACTAGTGGAAAAAAACCAACACACCACAAACACCAGCAGAGGCGACATGTTCGCTGTACCAGCAGAAGCCCTGTAAGTAAGGAAATAAAGCCTAAACAGGGACATCAGTCAGTTTCAAGTTCCATTTGAGACCTAACTATCCAGCAGTCCGAAAAGTGACACCAAGAGTCCCCCAAGTCCTCTTGGGCCCCACATGTTCCTAGAGGATCATCAGCCTCCCAGATGGATTCAGATGGATTTCCTCTGGAACCACAAGCCAAAGTAAACTTTCTCCTCCTTAAGTTATCTTGGTCCTGGTGCTTTATCACATCAACAGAAAAGCAACCAATACAGAAGGTAGAGGAGGGTCTGGGGAGATCCCTGGGACTGTATCCATCTAACTTGTGAAATAAACGTTCAGTATTCAAAGTTGACTTCTGAGGGGTGTTACCTTACACAAGCTCCTCTGTGGCCAATATGTATAAGAACATGACTAGACTTAAACTACTTATTGAAATGGAATTTTAAATAAGAAATACACCACATTTAGCTCTTATTTCACTTTGTGCATTTTATATTAAAATAGGAGTTGGGGAGATAGCTCAGTTCATAAAGTGCTTACTGTGCAAGCATGAGCATCTGACTTCGGATCCCCAGCAACCATGAAAAATCTGGGTACAGCAGACTGTGTCTGTATTCTAGCACTTGGGGCAAACAGAGTGGGTACCTGGAGCCAGACTGGCTGAATCAGTGAGCTCCAGCTTCAGTGAGAGACTCTGTCTCAAACACTAACACGAAGAGAGATAGATTCCTGACAATGATCCCAGTTCTCTGTCAGAGCTGGCACTGAGTAACCCAGCTTCGAAGAATGTCTGAGCTGGGGTTGTGCCAGATGTTATTCTAGATGCAGGAAAAATGGGGGAAATCTGCAAAATCCTGGCTTGGACTGAAATTAGTAGCTTGTGTTTCAGTCGAATTAGACATAATCAGATAATTCCATATTAAATTCAAAATGAGATTGGAAGCAAGGTCTGATATTTGCAATATTTTCTGGGTTAGAGAGAAACATGGCTGCCTCATCAGCTTCTAAACATTAAGAGCTTTGAGGGTGTGCATGTGTGTGTCTGTGTGTATGTGCATCATACATGTGCACATGTGTGTGTGTGTGCCCGTATGCACATAATGCGTAGCCCTGCATAATCAGGCACTATCACACACATGTTATTGCCAGGTAAGATGGAGCTCAGTGTGCCAGCTGCACAAATGCTTTCTAAACTCAGGGACTCACAGATGATGCACAGCCTCCCTTCTTTGCATTTTCAAAACCATATCAGAAAGTTTCCATTGCCCTCAGCCAATTGCTGCTGTACCTGGTGGTCTACTTTCATTCTGTGGCTGTGATCAAACCGACCACAAATATGGGGGTGTGTGTTTCACTTTACACCTACAGATCACAGTTCATCCCTGAGGGAAATCGAGCAGGAGCTAGAGCTGAGGTCATGAAGGAGTGCTTCTTATTGGCTTGCTCCTATGTCTTGCTCAGCGTGCTTTCTTAAACAACACAGGACAACCTGCCCAGGGGTGGCATCACCCCAGATTACTGAGTCCTCCTCATCAATTAACAATCTAGAAGATTCCCCACAGCCATGGGCCAATCTGATCTGGGCAATTCCTCAATTGAGACTCTCTCGTCTCAGGTGACTCTTGATTGTGCTGAGTTGCAATAAAAACTAAGCAGGACACTCTGGAACCAATGAGCACAGCATGGTCCAGCACTTTGTGATGAGAGCTTTGCAGTCCACCTGAGCCTTAGCTGGTGCTAATGCCAGTGATCAGCTGCTGAAAATGACAGGTAAATGCAGTCTTAAGTTATAACTTCAAAAGTACAACAGCTGGTTCTTCATGACCACGTCACATTCTAAGAAGCATTTAGGGACAGATAACCTTTGATTAAGAACCACTTATGTGTGCCACATTGTAGTGAAAGAAAGCAGACTTTGAGATAGAAAGACTTGGATCAGAAAGTTAACAACAGCAGCAAAAACAGGAAGATAATTGATAGATTGATAAATAGTAAGCAACTGATACAGATGTCAGGGAGCAACAGGTGATAGATACGTAGATAGATGGCAGACGAATAGATGATGATGGTGATGACAACGGTGATGGTGGTGATGGTGAGGATGGTGATGGTGATGATGGTGATGGTGATGATGATGACGGTGATGATGATGATGGTGATGATGATGATGGTGATGACAACGGTGATGGTGATGGTGATGATGGTGAGGATGATGATGGTGATGGTGATGATGGTGAGGATGGTGATGGTGATGATGGTGATGATGATGGTGATGATGATGGTGATGATGGTGATGATGATGATGATGATGATGATGATGGTGATGGTGATGATGATGATGGTGAAGATGGTGATGATGGTGATGATGGTGATGATGACGGTGATGATGATGGTGATGATGGTGATGATGATGGTGATGATGGTGATGATGATGATGGTGATGGTGAAGATGGTGATGATGGTGATGATGATGATGGTGATGATAATGGTGATGATGGTGATGATAATGGTGATGATGGTGATGGTGATGATGGTGATGATGGTGATGATGGTGATGATGGTGGTGATGATGATGATGGTGATGATGATGGTGATGATGGTGATGGTGATGATGATGGTGATGATGGTGATGGTGATAATGACAACGATGATGATGATGAGAGATGATACATAGATAGATAAATGATAGATACATGGTAGAAAGTTAGAAAATAGATGGATAAGAACGAGATAATAGGACAAAGAAATTCAAAGTCTTCCTAACTTGAGAGCCTGGAAAGCGGAAGCCTGCAACGGAACTAGGAAGTAATAGACTGTTATTTTAACAACACACACACACACACACACACACACACACACACCAATGCTCAAGTACAAAAAAGGTAATAACATGCAGATTAAATGGTCCAATAGCCAAAATTCATATGAAAACAAAATCTGTTTATTATTTGGGGATGGATCTCTGTGCATGTAATGGTGTCACACGGAGGTCAGAGGACAGCAGTGTAGGGTTGAATCTGTTCACACAGCTTCCAGTGGGTTTCACGGATTAAAATGAGGTCAACAGATTTACTTGGCAAGTATGTTACAGCTGGCCTGCCTATAAGCAATAATTATTATGTATAATAAGACTTATTTTCTTAGACTTTGGAAGACATATAAAAATATTTTATGATCAGAAGAACCAAGGAAAATCCAGAGAAGAATGTCAATCAAAATTACACATGTCTCAAAGTTACATGGATCTTATATTTTTCAAAATAATCTCTCACTTGTGAAGATAGTGAAAGATCTATAAAATATTCCTAGAAATATGTTTTACATAGCCTAAATCTTACTCCGTTATAAGACAACAGAATGCATGTTCAAATGGGAAGCATTAATGATGCTCACTATGAAGTCTAGCTGAAATTTCTGGGAAAAACCAATCTGAAATTAGGACCATGCATAACATTTTACCTGTATCAGTGTTTTGCCTGCGTGCATGTATGTGCACCGTGTGCATACCTGCTGCCCACTGAATTCAGAAGATGGAGATAAATACCATGGCACTGGATCCAGGACCATTGTAAGCTGCCATGTGGTGCTGGGAATCAAATCTGGACTCTCTACAAGAGCACCCAGTGCTCCTAACTGCTAAGCCATCTCTCCAGCCCTGACAACTAATAGTAACTCTAGTTAGTGATAGGTATGCTGATTTCTCAGGATAAAGGCTGATAAAATCTGCAATTTATTTCAAAATATGTCAAGACGTAAGATAAATCAATTGATAAACGTATATTGGATAGATAAAGCAAGCAGCAAATATGACTGCTGACTGTAGGCAGCGGTTACAGGCTATGTATCCACCTGTTTTCATTTTTAGTCTTTTAAATATTCATAATAAAAGTGAATTATGGAGCCTAGTAAAGGAACTGGCTACTCCATGTACTCTCTTTAACTGTGGGGTTTGCACTAAAATAACTGGGGAAACATTGAATGTAATGGTTATGTGTTCTAGCAGTTAAATTACTATATCCAAAGATGAAGAGTCACAGCAACATAGTGGCCACTGTGAGAAGGAGAACTGGCCTTCTCCGGGGATGAATCTCCTGGTAGCTTACTGAGCCCAGATGGCCAGCTCTAAACACATGCACTATGAGTAACACTAAACACACTCAACAGGTATTATCTGTCTCACAAATATATCCGTGGTTGTGTGTGTGTATGTATGTGTGTGTGTGTGTATGTGTGTGTATATGTGTGTATGTGTGTGTGTATGTGTGTGTATGTGTGTGTGTGTGTATGTGTATGTGTGTGTGTATGTGTGTGTGTGTGTATGTGTGTGTATGTGTGTGTATGTGTGTGTGTATGTGTGTGTGTATGTGTGTGTATGTGTGTGTATGTGTGTGTGTATGTGTGTGTGTGTGTATGCGTGTGTGTATGTGTGTGTATGTGTGTGTATGTGTGTGTATATGTGTGTATATGTGTGTGTGTATGTGTGTATGCGTGTGTGTATGTGTGTGTGTGTATGAGTGTGTGTATGTGTGTGTATGTGTGTGTATGTGTGTGTGTATGTGTGTGTGTATGTGTGTATGCGTGTGTGTGTGCATTTGTGTGTGTGTATTTGTGTCTGTGTGTGTATGTGTGTGTGTTAGGGCTGACCACCTGTGGTTGGATATAAGCATGAAAAGGCCATGGGGTTGAGAAAGGATGGTTAGGGACATAGAGGGAGTTGGAGGCAGGAGAGAGAAGAGCTGAAATGATGTAAATATAGTACACATGGACAGAGTTCTCAAAATTTTTTAAATTTAAATGAAAACATCAATAGAGAAGGGAAATAAGAGCCGCATCATGGAGGGATGTTTGTAACAAGGGATCTGTAGATCCTTTAATGCACTAAAGTCATCAGGCCACAGATACAAATGGGGGAGAAGACAGTGAAACTATCACCAAGTAAAGCTGGCCAGGGCCCATACCCACCATCGCTGCTCATGGCCGAAACCCTAGAGACGAAGGCAAGTAGAGCCTATAACTTTATAGGTAGAGCTACCATTACAACCACTAAAGCCACCTGGCAAGGTCAATATTCTACTGTGTACATACTCAGCAGCACAAAACAAAAGGGAGAAACAGCAGGCAGGAAGTCCAAGGCAAAATTGGGAGTGGCACACCGCAAGTCTAAAAATCTACTCCAGTATTGAACATCTTATTTCACGTTGTTTTGATGAATGTTAAACTGCTTGATTATGCCAGCATTCAGGACATACAGAGACATAAGAAGTAGGTAAGCACAGGCAGCTATAGCTGCCACATGTAGGGTCAAGAGCATCTATGTGACAGGAGACGGCATCTATGAGGACACAGGTGGGATCTGCCAGACAGACAGAGGAAAGGTGTCTGCCCCTCAGGAAGATCACAGTAAATAAAGCAAAATGTAAGAAATAAGGGAAAAAGCAGAAGTCTGGTGGCAGGGAAAGAGTGGACTGAGCACACAACAGCAGAGCCAACAAAGGTTTAAACAGCACAGTGAGCTGCTAGTTAGACCTGCTTGTAGTTCAACTGATTCTATAACCTGAAAACAATTCCAATTTCCTTTGTAGTGCTACCCAAAAATGTCAATCCTGAAGACATTATATCAGAAAGTTCATTAAACTTCTGCACGTGGAAGCGGAAGAAAGCAGAATATACTCTCAACTTTGCCCGATGAAAGTAACTTCATAGGATTTTTCCACACGGAATTTCAAAGGAAGCCAGAGTAGAGATTTAAGAACATCTGGAAAATCGCTCACAAGCATGGCTCATATCGGAACCCATGTGATGCAGCAAACATAGCACAAGAAAGAGATCTTGTCGTCTTGTGTACTGTTTAAGTGATGTGAATGAGAAAGAATGACAGAAGCAATGGACTGAAGGCTGGAGAAGAAAGCTGGAGAAAATCTACCCAGCAAAGCAATAGGAGCGATGAGTAGAAATATACATGAGAACCAACACATTGCAGGCGGCTCTTAGACTCATCAAAGTCCCCGGAAGCAAAAGGAGAGCAGCAAAAATACCAGTCCAAGAATTTGTGTGAAAGGGGCTTAATGGATGAGGGAACTGAGAAGCAAATCTGGTTTTAAAACAATTAATAAAATACATTCTTGGTTAACCATATTTAAAAAAATGCAACACACAAAATGAGAAAGGAGAAGGGGAAGAGATAGAGAGTAAGGGGATGGAATGTTCTAGCATTCAGCTTGATAAGAGAAAATTAGAAGCATGCGTGTTTAAAAGAAGAGAGTAAGTACCATTAGTTGCACACGATGAAATTGCATAAATAAAAAATGCATGGGCATCAATTGGAAAGCTGTCACAAACAGATAACTTTGTGAAGTGGCCGAAACAGTCAAAGGTAGACTTGGGCTGCCCACATGTAGACAAACACCTCTCTGGAATCCGGACTTTCTATTTCATTCTGAGTAGGACCCAAAGGCATACACATGAGCAATGTGTAAGAACCACATGAACACTGACATTACTTTGTTAACAGGACACTTGTGGAGGAAGGAACCATTGGAGATGAATGCCTAGAACCCCAATGTTACCATTGGAGCCAGGAAGTCCCAAACAGGCTCATGTGTTTTTATGTTTGCCCTAGCTAGTGTCACTGTATGAAGAGGCCATGGAGCCTTGAGCAGGTGAGGCCTTGCTGAAGGAACGAGTCAGTGGGAGTCAGGCCTGGAGGACCATAAGCTGGCCCCACTCCTCCCATAGCTGCTTGTTCACTGGTCCACCAAGGTGTAAACAAGCAGTCTTCGGTTCCTACTGCCCTAACTGAAAAACAAGCTCCAGACTGAGGCAGAGACTCTGCCTTAAAGGATTTGATGAAGAGTGATAGAGAGGACACCTAACACCCTCCTCTGGCTTCCATATGTGTATGTGTGTGGACACACACCTGCATGTACACACACACACACCTGCATGTACACACACACACACCTGCATGTACATGTACACACACACACACACACACCTGCATGTACACACACACACACATACACACACCTGCATGTACATGTACACACACACACACCTGCATGTACACACACACCTGCATGTACACACACACACACATACACACACCTGCATGTACATGTACACACACACACACCTGCATGTACACACACACCTGCATGTACACACACACACACATACATACACCTGCATGTACACACACACATACACACACCTGCATGTACATGTACACACACACACTCACTCATACACACACCTGCATGTACACACACACATACACACACCTGCATGTAAATGTACACACACACACACACCTGCATGTACACACACACACACACACCTGCATGTACACACACACACACCTGCATGTACACACACACATACATACACACACCTGCATGTACATGTACACACACACACACACACACCTGCATGTACACACACACACATATACACACCTGCATGTACATGTACACACACACACACCTGCATGTACACACACACCTGCATGTACACACACACACATACATACACCTGCATGTACACACACACATACACACACCTGCATGTACATGTACACACACACACTCACTCATACATACACCTGCATGTAAATGTACACACACACACACACCTGCATGTACACACACACACACACACCTGCATGTACACACACACCTGCATGTACACACACACACACATACATACACCTGCATGTACACACACACATACACACACCTGCATGTACATGTACACACACACTCACTCATACACACACCTGCATGTACACACACACACACCTGCATGTACACACACATACACACACACACCTGCATGTACACACACACACACCTGCATGTACACATACACACACATACACACACACCTGCATGTACACACACACACACACCTGCATGTACACACACATACACACACACACCTGCATATACACACACACATACACACACATCTGCATGTATACACACATACACACACACACACCTGCATGTACACACACACACACATACACACACACATACACACACCTGCATGTACACACACACACACCTGCATGTACACACACACACACACATCTGCATGTACACACACACACACCTGCATGTACACACACACACACATACACACATCTGCATGTACACACACACACACACACACACACACATACAATAAGAATGTCCTTTTTAAAAAGAAAGAAAAAGCCAACTGTGTAGCTTATATTAGCTGTGTGTTGATAATCGTCAGAACTTTAAACCTTAGTGGTCCCCCAGGACTTCTGACTTGTATTTAGTGACCACACACCCTATAACTGGTTTCTCCTTTCCAGAAAGAATCATGTCTTTGGGCTTTCAGACAGTGCTCACTATTCTCCCAACAGTGTGTCCACCTCTGATTCCTTTGCTGTTATTTTCTTCCCTTCTTACTAAGGCCACTTCCAGGGCCACACATGACATCACTCGGAGGCGATCTCATTAATTCCCATGACTTCGTCAGGGTCCATGAGTACGTAGATCACTCTGACTCCCTCTGACTCCAGAGTTCCCCAGCTGCTGCTGAAGCATCTTGCCAGGGCTCTGTGAGATGCCTCTGAGATCCCAGGGAATCCCTGTCCACAAGGACAAGATCAACAGGTCTGTGGGAGAAGGAGAGCAGGGTCCAAATAAGGTATGGATTCCTGCATGTTCTCTGAATTTAGTCTTGGTCCACGAGTCCCTCACCTACCCAACCTACCACACTGCCTCTTTCTCAACCTGCAAGTGCTAAGTGGGAAGGATGTAGCATTGCTTGTGACCCTTCCGTGTTCCCTAAGTGCTACAGCTCTTCTCCGTTTTGCTTGTAAATCATACCCCAGGCTCTCTCATGCTCTCCATCCTCACATGTGGCTCACCTTCAAATGCACCTGGACTCCCTCTTCCCTCCATCCTGTGACTTCACCTCATCCTCTAGCAATAACCAGGCAACTTCCAATCACATAAATAATACTATGTTTTATTATCTCCTGCTTAAAACACCTGTGGGTCCTATCAGTGGCACCTAAAATAAAACAAATCCTTGCAAGCATCAGCAAGACTTTCAGCATCCTTATACGTCAGTTCATACATCCCATAATTGGTTTGGAGTGTGTTGCTGTCCTTCACTGCTATGAAACAGTTTCTTTTCCAATTGCTGTGATAAAAATTCCCGATCAAAGCAACTTGTGATAGGGAGAGCTTACTCTGGCTCACAGTTCAAGGGTGCAGTCCATCATGGAGGGGAAATCACCATAGCAGGAGCATGAGGCAGCTGGCCACATGTATCCACAGTCAGGGAGCCGAAAGCAATGAATGATGGTGCTGGTCTTCCTCCATTTCCTGTGTCCCTTGCCCAGGGAATGGTGTCACCCATAGTGGGCAGGTATTCCCACCCTAATAAATGTAATCAAGGTAATCAACCGAAAGGCCCAGGATATGATTCTAGATTCTGACAGAAATAACCATCACGCGTAAAATACTCTTCTGCGTTGGGCTTTTCCCACTGACTCTTCTCTAGCAGAATGCTCTGGTGGAGCATTTTCATTTCTTTTAATGAATGGCTCATTCTTATCATGGAGAACTCGGTCTAATGGCTGAGCATGCATGTTGCTGAATCTTTAATACTGAAGAGGAAAACCCACTTCCAGTGAAAGTAAACTAGGGCACAGAAAGCGTGAAAACCCTGTTTGAGTTGACATAGGTCAATCCTAGAGTCTGCATCCCATTAAAAAACAACGAGGCGAATTTCCTGCTTTCATTCCCTCGAGAATAGAATCATGTGCCATCTTCAAATGTCACCGCAGCGAACCGCTGAAACTTGAGGGAGTAGCATTGACCTAGACAACGTGTTCCGTTATAAACACCTTTGGTTAAAGATATTTTCAGTAAGATTGTAATTTCTTAAGGTCTGTTTTCTTTTTCTTAGTAAGACAGCATCTCAGAAAGAGAATCTGCAAAAATCTGAAGAAGACCGAGATATGCAGATGTGGTTACAGGGCCTGTAATACAAACCATTGTTTCGAAAGCATCACTATCGCCCAGCGTATGTGAAGCTCCAAACAACTCTCTGTTGGGCAGAAGAGAGCTCAGCTTTCATGATTTTGTCATTGACCGAAGGCAATGTGCATCCTGGATCCGCTGGATAGAGATAGATTACACACCTCAAGTCCAGACCCGAGCCTTCTTGTGCCCATGTCACCATCTCCTCTTGAAACACTTGGATTCAATGAGGCTCCAACATCATCAGCTCCCAAGTGACTGTTGGTCACAGCCTCCTCAGCCCCTCAGCAAGGGATGGCAGGGTCCCTGGCATGAGGATAATGAGAGTGGGAGTCCCGTCCTCAGTGCTTCAGAGCAGTGGGGTCCGTCCTCCGCTTCAGCATTCAGGGATGGGGAAATCATGACCTCTAAGCAGCCTATCTCTGTTTCTGAAATGTTTTTAATGTTAATTCCTTCTTTCCACAAACATAAAACTCTCCCCCTTCTCTCCCTGCCTTCCTTGACCATGCAAGGAGTGCAGTCCTTATGAGGATGGCTGTCTGGCTGTGCACTCCAGTCTACATGCCCCTGCTCCACTCAGAGACTCTCAGAGACATTCATGAGACATGTCCTTCAAGGACTCCGCTGCTCTGGGACCCAAAATGCTGTGTCACCTGCTGGTGACCTGATGAATTTGCAAAGACTTGACTGTGCTGTTCATGATCACTGACATTTCCCAGATGCAGCTGCATTGTAAAGTCTTTGCTGCTTAGTTGACCCTGCTCATCTGTTTCGTTGTGTTTTAATCCTGTAGCACTGGGGCTAAGCTTCTCGCTCCCGCATGGTAGGCAAGCTCCCTACCCTGTGTCATACTTCAAACAATCGCTTGTTGAATTTTTTAAGTTTATATTTTCAATAACTTTAAAATAACTGGACCTTTAGGGCAGAGAATTTAAGTCAATGAAGAAACATCTAGTTGGCATCAAAAGCCATTTATTTTGGCCACCAGAGGGCTCCCACATTTATCCTTAACTCCTTATCTGTATTGAAATAGCCAAGAAAATGACGTTTAGAGGTTTAGCAAGCTCATTAGAATGTGAGATGCTTTCCACCTTAAGACACATGACTTTCACAAAACTATTAGATTTATCTCTCACTTTGCCCAATGCAAAGCTCCTTAACCATGTCCAGCACGTTCAAACCCACAACCACTTAATCCCTAAAATAATGACTTCAATTTAATTGATCTTCATTTATACACTGATTAAAGCTTTTATTACTAACTCTTAGCTGTATCTCTTTATACCATCAAATAGCTTTATAAAAAAGCAAGGTGCTTTATTTTCAGAAGTATATACTTCGCTGAAAGCAGATACTTAGAAACCTGAATGATAGCATGGGATTACTTTTCTTATCAAATTGAAAATGAGTTTTTAAAGAGATAATGCTTAATGTAGGGGAATGAAACAAAGAATCAACACTTTTATATATACTAGAAATTAAATCTGATGGACTTGTGTGTTCGGAAGAGTGATTTGTTAACTTTTGCCATTCTGTAAAATGAGTTTGTAACAAGCAGTGGCCTGTGGAGGCATTGAAGCTGGACTTCTTACCAGGAGTGTTGGTAGCTGTGAGACGAGGGAGGGGACCCAAGGCAGTGAATTCCAAAGCCTGGAAATGGAAGGACACTACCACTGAGTTATCATGATATGTCCATAGACACAAGCTCCCTTCTCCGAAACCAGGAAGTAGAAAGGCTGACCACTGAGAACTACTTTGGTTTGGCCCACAGAACCCTGAAGCAATTCAGCAATTGGAGGTACCAAATGTGCAAATTTCACAAGTGAGGTTAAGAGCTGAAACCCCAGGTCCTCATTTCCTACTCCCATGGCCATTTCTCTCTCAGCATCTCAGGAGTCAGACCACTTACTTGGGAGCTGGGAGATGGCACAGGAGTAAAGAGCTTGTCACACAAAGCATGAGAATTGGAAATCAGATCCTGAGGTCCTAAGAAAAAGCCACAAGTACTTTAATCCTAGCTCACAGAAGTTGGAGACAGGAGATCCCACACCAGGCTGTTAGCCAGAAGAGCCAAAATGTGAGCTCAATATAGCCGTTTGGGAACAATCAAGGGAAACACCCAGTGTCAACCGTGGGCTTCCATGTGCACAAGCCCATGATGGCACCCACATGCATGTGCATACAAGAAAAAAGGCTTATTTTCAGCAGAGAGAAGGCTCAAGTAAAGCACTTGCTACACACACATGAGAACTAGAGTGTTATTCCCCAGATCCCACACACAGGTGGCAGAAGGTTGGGCTCTAGAGGTAGAAGAGTAAAGACTGAAATGTGCATCTCTAGTCCCAGCATTGGAGAGGTAGATACAGGAGGGTCAGATGTTCAAGGTTGTCCTCCACTACAGACTGAGTTCAAGGTCACCCTGGGCAACATGAGACCCTGAGATGATGGATAGAGTATGGTGTACCAGCTAGGTGCTGTACCAAGAATCAAGTTTGGCTACCGGCACGGGATACAACCTCGGCCAGTTCTAGAAGACAGATTCTGTGTGCTGACCCTGAGGAAACAGTTTCCAGATTTTAATATAGAGTCTGATTTGCTAGAAAAATAATTAGTTAGCTTATCTGCAGGAAGGGTTCCCTCATGCATGGAGTTCTCGTCACCATCACCGATATCTGGATAGCTTAGGTTTGCAGAAAAAAAACTGCTCAGTTTAACTAAGTGGGTTTTTGGCTCCAAGTTGTGGCTTCCAAAACAGCAGGGGGTTCTGGGCTAGTGGGAAGAATCTCTGGCTAAAACATTCTGGTACTTTGTGTTTCTTCTCATCACTGATATGGGGAAACATACAACCTCCTCCACAGATCTCAAATGCAACATCTTGAGCTTCACACACATACAACACAGCTATCAGAAAACTCAGTTTGTGAAACAGTACACTGCCACCAGTGACAGGAGGGAGCATCGGCTCCATGATCAGACAAAACAGAACTTTGCTTTTTCCTGCTCCCAGTTGAATTCTCACCTTTCAGCTTTTTTCTTCATTTATTTATTAATTTCACAGCCTTTTCTCTTCATAGAGTCTTATTTCCATTCTCTCTTTCCTCTTTCTTCAAGGTCTTTCAATTAATACCTCAATCTCTATCATTTGGTAGCTGCCTAAGTGTACTGTACCAGATTCTGTGAGGTCTGGAATTTCTTCTTCTTCTTCCTTGTCTCCATATTGAATTAACTGGTGTGATGTCCTGCCCCACATTGGGGCACAAATTTGTAATTGTATGCTGCTGTGGTGGCTCAGCAAGGAGACAAGAAGGCATATTCATTGGTGCAGCCCTGTCAGACCTCAGCAGAGGGAACGACCATCATGGCCAGCATCATATTTGACAATGGAACCTCAAGCCTCTGAGCTCAGGTATTTTTATTCTTTCAGAACTCCTCAGGTGTTCTACTGATAGCACATGCAGATCATTAGCAATTAAACAACCCCCACAGAAATCCAACACCTGCAAACAATACAAAAAGCCCTAGACAGCCCTTCACCCAGCAGTGCATAAAACAATTATTTTATATATAACTAAAAATAAACTTCCACAACAGGTAGCTCTCCACAAAAAATGAAGCACAAATACTCTGTGCAAAGGTGCTTTGATGGATTCCATGGAGAAAAGTATTTTAGAAAAATATAGTTCACTATATATAGGAAAACAACAGAGCAAATCTCTTCCAACATGTTTAAAGTTCCAATAATATAAATATAGAATTTCAGGCACCTCCCACTTCTTAAATATGCATTTATATTTTCTGGATTTTCTTTTTCTTTTTCTTTTATGTGTATTGGTAATTTGCCTGGATGTATGTCTGTGCCCCACATGCATCTCTGGTGCCAGCAGAGGCCAGAAGAGGGAGTCAGGTGCTCTGGGACTGGAGTTACAGACAGTTGTAAGCCATCATGTGAATGCTGGGAATCAAACCCAGGTCCTTTGAAAGAGCGAACAGTGCTTGCTCGTGACCACAGAGCATCTCTCCACTCCTGAATATTTTATAATACATTCTCTTCCTAACTTATTTCTTTTCACCTGAAAAACCCACCACAGTGTAATTGTGGTGCATGCATTATAATCAATATAAATAACCAAATGGGTGTTTTTATTTAAGTTTAGGTTGAAAGAACACAATTTTTCACTCAGTGCAGAAAGCTTTCCAGTGACGGGAGGGTCAGTAGCTGTAACAAGAACCAAGAATTATTGTCAAGTTCAAGTTTGTCTCCTAAGAAAAAACCAGGACAAAACACCCAAAAGCATAGAACATATCTGCTGCTGAGACACAGCGGCCACCCAGGGTCATGCTGAAGTCACTGGCACTATTTGCTCCTTGACTTACCTAGCATAGTTATCATATCCACAGGCAAACAGAGAATGCAAGAGCTTCCATCTACCCTGCCGCCAATAGGTTCAACTCAATTGCATTTTGATCCCACCCTAAAGTCACTTATTCATGCAACTTGAAAGCATGCTTGTAAAATTAATAGTATTGTGCTAGGTAGATGGCACATGAAAGCCAGAGTTTGGATCCTCAGCCCCTACACCAAAGCCAGGAATGGTGGCCTGCTCCTGTAATCCTTGTGCTGGAGTTAGATAAAGACAAGAGGCTTCTGGGAGCTTGCTGGATAGACAATCCAGCCAATCAGTGAGCTCCAGTTTCAGTGAGAAACCCTGTCTTAAAACAGGGTTTTAAGGGCAATGGAGAAAGATACCTGATGTTAGATGTTGATCTCTGGCCTCCACATACACACACATACAAATACATTTTACACACACACACACACACACACACACACACACACACACACACACACAAATTACTGTTATTAAGTAATGCTAGGAAAACTTGTAGTTTTAACTCAGTTATTTTGGGATGGCTCTGGTCTATGAAAATCACCATGAATTCTCTTACTTCACCTAGTGGTGGGTTCTTTTTTCATTGTGGATGCTCCCATGCTTTTCCCTCTCTAGAAGGGAAGATGTATGTAACATCTGGCTTTCAATGTATAAAGATGGTGAGACAGAATTGGTATGAATCCATGAATGGCATCCTTCTCAGGGATAAGGTTCAGATGATGGACATAAACTGTGTGGTCATGCAGTTCATTAAACTGTGTCTTATCCTCGTGTATAAAAAGGCAGCCTGAACCCATGACAGAAGAAGACTCTCATGCCCACAATGAGAAGCCACTTCCTCCAGCAGGCAGGGATGGATGACTCAATGAGGTCCAGGTCTTTCAGGCATGCCATTTCCCATCTGAGATGAAGCTGTGCCTCCCACCACTGGCTAAACGTAGCAGAAGGGACTCTTGTTCCCAGGAGAAGGGAGGCTAACCAACATTGTGTGTAGTAGATCGTTTCCTAATCTTCTTCATGGGAATCTAATAATTTAATATTCCACAGATATCACCAGAGTCACACTGATGATGAAAGACAAAGCTCTTTTCTGGGCATGAACTGCCTGGCTGTCTCCAGGAAAAGGAAGACCAGATCCACTAAAAAAGGGACTTTGGGTCTTCATAGGATAGTTCCAGTTGGGTGGGTGAGTGGCGAGACGGCATTATGAGTAAAGGAACTGCTGTAAGCAAATTTTATATTGGGGAATTTCTGGCCACTAAGATAGCAGGATGTTGTGAGTTATGGGTCAGGTGACTTCTGAGAAGTGCAAAACATTGTTTCCATTTCCCCCAAAGGGGGCTGGTTCCTACATAGGTCACTCCATGTCTTAGGGGACTCCACCTTGGTCCAGCCTAACACTATTTTTTTTAATGGGGAAAATAAGGTGCAATTACATAAGCTACACCCCCTCCAGATCAAGTGGGTAAGAAGTTCTGAGCCAGCACCAGATCCACAGAACTCTGCACCCAACAGAGCTGCGGTCAGATCCCCCAGCTGGGACAAAGAGGAGCCTGTTGTACTTTCCTGGCGCTCTGCTGAGAGGAGGGCTGATCTTAAATTGTGGGGTTCTGGTCATCCATTTCTTTGTGGCTGTTTTTGGCTCTATTATGTCATTTGCACGTGTCAAGGAAATGAGCTCGTGTTTGTGCACAGAGGGGATGTGGACACTGTGTCCTTCCATGCTCAAATTTAGAAGGCAGGATTACATCACATTTCAAAACATATGTTCCAGAGAAGATGGGAGAGAAAGGTTTTTTTTTTTTTTCCACATTAAACGATATTTTAAAATCACTAAGAACTATTTAAAGCAATTCTAAAGAAGACAATTCCTTTAAAATAAAGAAAACTTTGGGTAAGCAATTGTGTTCTATTTTATCATTGTACAAATTCTAATTTTTTTTCATTTTTATGGTGCTAAAGATGAAACCCAGGCCTAGTCTGTATCCCCAGCCAGCCTGGCCTCAATCTCTATAAGTTTGTTTTCTTTACCTGGAGACACACCTGATTGTAGAGATACATTGTTCCCTAAACAAAAACAAGGTGGAGTCACTTTGAAACAGTTTCACCTTTTAGTAGCAAGATCTCCCTACAGACTGAGAGGTCTGAAGTGATCCAGTAGGTAGTTCAAAGTCAGGTATGTGGACCATTGATCCGTGTGTGTGTGTGTGTGTGTGTGTGTGTGTGTGTGTGTGTGTGTGTGTCTGTGTGTGTCTGTGTGTGTATGCCTGTGTACCTGTGACTGTGTACCTGTGTCTATGTGTATTTTTGTGTGTGTATATGTCTGTGTGTGTATGGTGTGTGTAACTGTGTCTCTGTGTATGCTTGTATGCATGTGTGTGTGTGTCTCTGTGTGTGTGTGTGTATGTATGTCTGTGTACCTGTGTCTATGTGTATGTTTTTTGTGTATGTATCTGTGTGTGTATGGTGTGTGTATCTGTGTCTCTGTGTATGCTTGTATGTATTTGTGTGTGTGTTGGGATGGTTTATTTAAAATGTTTGTGTTTAATTATTCCAGTTACCTGAAACCTTTTCTGACTCCTTCAAAGATAACTGATTCTCCCAGTGTGGTTCGTGGTACAGAACCTGGGTGGCAGCTGATACATATGACCATGGGAGAGAGGTGATTCGAGTGCACAATGCCCCATTACTGATTGGCATGGGCACGGCCATGCACTTGATATGTTTGCTGCTGAGGTCACATGGGTCAGTCTTCCCAGCAGGCACTGAGCCAGTTTCCACAGCAAATTAAACAGCCACATGGTACACTGGTTTATTTAGGCAGAAGTAGCACTGGTGGTTCTAGGAAAAGAAAAGCATAGTTTACCAAACCAGCTGAGACTAAAAATCAGCCATAGCAGCTTGGTTCACCTGCCAGAAAGAACTGCCAGATACAACTCAGGTGCGAACTTGATAGCCTGACTGTAATAGAAAATCTGCACACAATGGCCCAGTGGCCATTCTTCTTGACCAGATTCTGAATGCCTGAAGAAACTTACAGAGGATGGGAAGCCATGAAAATCTACCTCTTACTGGAAGGGCCAGCCAAGTGGAAGCCAGGCTCTCCACCATTCTGGGGCATTCTGCCTCCCTAGCCAAGGCATCCGAGTCAGCTTCATGGAAATGAGACTGCAGGTGTTGGCCCTGTGGTCAAAAGGAGCATCTGTGAAATGACCTTACGGGTCTGTATGGCTGAGAATACATGTGTCCTGCTGTTTTTAAATCATGTTTTGTATCAAGTCATACCCTCCAACCTTCACATACTGAACACTCAATGGCACACAAGGCAGCTCCATTTGAAGTAGGTCCTGTAGAACGGTGATCAAGGTTGAATAAGGTCATGAGAGTAACTCCTAACCCAGTGTGCCTGTTGTCCTCAAAGAAGTAGGAGACCCAGACGCTCAAGAGACAACCATGTCAGAACACAGGAGGAACATAGCCATTTTTGTGGTTTGGATGTGGTTTATCCAAAGGTCTTCATCAGGCTGATTGATGATTCTGAGATACTAGGACCTGTAGCAGTTAAACTACTGTGGTGGTCTGAAAGGAGGGCAAGGAGGCATATTCACGGGTAAAAACCCTGCCAGACCTCAACAGAGAGAACCACTATCATGGCAAGCACATAGTGGACAGTGGTACCCCGAGCGTCTCATCTCAGGGGTTTTTATCGGTACCTAAGCTCCTCAGGTGTTCTATCGATAGCATGTGCAGACCCTGAGCAATCAAACATTTTTACATAAAGCCGACACATGCAGACCATATAAAACCCAAAGCATAGGCAGCCCTTAACCCAACAATGCACAAAACAACCATTTTAAAGATGACTAAAAATAAACTTCTGTAATAAGGACCCTTAAGAGGCACCTAGTGCGAGGTTCTTTATATTTGGAGTATGTCCTTGGTAGAGATTCAGGTGACTTTGGAGGAGGGTAAAGGCTACTAAAGGCTGAGCCACCCAGCACTTACCCTTTCTCCTTCTGTAAGCCCCCGTCATGGGCATCACCAACACCAGACATATCCCAGAGGACCCAACAGGAACTGAATGAGGTAGAGCCAGTATGAAGTGCCACCACCATAAGTAGGGCTTCATTAGTAGTCCTACCTCTGGATTTTCAGTATAGTGTGTCAAAGCTGACTAATATAGCTATCTACAAGCATAAAAGGGGGGCTGGGAAGGACTGAACCCCAACCCTGATCCAATCTCCAAATCCATGTGAGAATAATTTCTTCTTGTTCAGCCACACATTGCTGTTGTTATGGCAACCCCCAAGTGAATATAGATGGCCCTCAGAATGGACTCAAAGGTGTGGGGTTAGCTAAGTGGTAAAGCACTTGCCTCGCATGAACAAATCCCTGGGTTCCATCCCAGCATCAAACAAAAACAAACAAATCAAAACAAAACCCTGAACACACATTCATGCCAATTAAATGCTCCCAGAATCCACTGGCACAGCTCTGCATCGGGGGCGCTCCATTTGAGGGTAAAATGAGGGATTTCTTTTTTCTTTACAGATCACATTCACTTTCTTTTTCCAGAATCTTCACAGGAATGATAGACAAATAAACATAGAGCCAAGCAAGCTCAGAATGGAGGGTCTGCCACAGGAGTCCTGCCCTCCTCCCACCCGGAGTCCCCTCAGCCTCCAGGGCTCCCACGGAGCAGGGTTTGAAAAATGCTCATTCCATGCTGGTGCCTTGCAGAGATCTAACATGTCAGCAAATTACCTCCAGTTCCCACATTATCGTTAATCATGGGCCTCGTGGCCTGACAGTGTTCCCCCAGACATGATAAATAACGATGACCTGGAGGCTCCTGGCTGCAGATCTGTGCCTGCAGAGGGGTCAGCATCCATGAGCGATAGGGAGAAACTTTGTTCTTAATGCTTCTTCTGGGGCTTCCTGCAAGGAGGCAAGGAAATGCAGACTCCTTGCAGGGCACTCACAGTATCCTGCCCAGAAAATCTTCCCAGGGCCCTGGAGGTGCTCAACGACATTTGAAGATTCCCAGGTCTATGGAGAAGAAATGCCCATCTTGCCAAACAATGAGTCATGTTGTCACTTCACCTATTCAGGGCTTTACAGAGCACTGAGGAGAGGCCTCTAGAAGTTCTCCAGTGAGCAATTTCTGCATTTCCTGTCCCTCTGTGCAGTTAGCTAGTGACAAGCTTTCATTGCTTAGCACTTCAGCTCCTCAGGGTCCCTCACTTGGGGTTGACCTTGTGCTTGATTCGGGTCTTAGTCAGCCCAGTGTCCTTCAGAGGACACCTGGCCCTTGCTGACACATTTCCCAAGGCTAGCTGCAGCCAGCCTAACTGGGTTGTCATGAGATGCAATCCCCAGGCTTCTGCCAGCACTGGGCCAGCCTTTATAGAGATTCTGCCTTTCTTTTCTCTCCTGATTGTCAAGTGGGTGCTGCTGCTCTTTGTCCACCATCAAGCTCACCTCTGAGAAGTGTGTTTCCCTCAGGGTCTCAGCCTAGTGTTGTGCCCTAGATTTGGAGGGTATTTAAACTATACATCCTGCTTCTGTTTATCCCAGAGAACACCTGATTCCACACAGGCCATCTGTGTGGCTGCTTGCCTCTCAGGACAGACCGGGAACCTCCAGGGAGAGACGGCAAGGCCCCAAACTCCTTCTTTTCCCCATCTGCAGTCTCTTTGTCAGCTTACAACAATTACTTTAGACAGAAAGCATGAAGGCAGGGCAGGCAGCACTGAATCTCAGCCATGCGTTACAGGATGGGAACTTTCAAAAACATACTTGATTTTCTTGAACCTCAAAGTCGAGGCTGAGTCATGTGGTTCAACTGTTTGCATAATGTTAATATTTATGTTACATGCGGAATGCACAGCTAAGTACCCAGCACACAGTGATCGACTCCTAAGGAAGTATTGAAGACGGTGATAACAATTACAAATTATTAGGCTGCCTGTTCAGAGTAGAGGTGACTCACACTGTGTCAGTTAAGTGTGTGCAGCCTTAACCGAGCTAAGAGCTTGGTGAGACCGATCATCGTGAAAGCAAGAAACTACACACTGGGGCACAAGGTCAGGGGAGGCTCATAGGTTGGGATGAGGGGGTTTGCTCTCTTGCCTTAGTCTTTTTTGGAGATGGAGTTGTTTTGTGTTTTGAGACTGGGTCTGGCTATGTAGCACAAACTGGTCTTGAACTTACCTGCCTCAGTCTTTGGAGTTGCAGGGTCCCAGGCTTGCGCCTCCATGCCTGGCTCTAAGCTCAGATGTAGGACAGAGAATCATGACTCTAAGAACGATGATCCTCTGAGGACTGAGAGAACTATTAGAACTAATTGAAACTCCAACCCAACAGATAAAGTCTTGGTGTGCCTAGTGGTGCTGACCCTTGTGCTTTAAGAGCCGTCGGCCCTGTGGAAAATCTGTGATTTGAAGATCTTCCCTGGACACTCCGCCCAAAGTCTAATGAAGCTATATCCAGATACTGGGAGGCATTCCAGAAGACGGCAGAACTTTCCCCAGCACATACCTATGGAAGCGTGCACATGTGTGTATACACACACACACACACACACCTGTTTAATAGCCACCCCATGTGGCATGGATAAGTGAAATAAAGGCTTTCTGTACCATGCTGTTCATTTACCTGTACAGAATAAAAAGCTGCACAGCAATACCTGCCGCCTCCATGCCAAACCCAGTGAGCCAACACAGTAACTGCCTCAGCAGAGTGTGAAGCAAGCAGACACTAGCACTCCGGGTCAGCGGCCATTTCTCCCCAGTCTTCTGCTCAGGGCCTCCTGTAGAAAATCTCTGTCTAGGTGTGGCTCTTCCTACTCTGACATTTACAGGAGCTGCGAACGGAGCATGTCCTCGGTCTTTGTGAGATGAGGGAGGATAGGTTTTCCTCTCATGGAATCCGTCCCTTAAGAATCTGAAAGTGGGAGCTGCGAAGATGGTTCGGTGGATACTGAGCACTGCTGCACAAGACTGAGTCCCCAGCACCTACACAAAGGGTCAGCATGGCCACTTACACCTAGAACCTCAGCCCTGGACAGGGAGTGCGGTAGAGACAGAAGGATTCCTGGGGCTAGTGTACCTCTACCTGGCTCAAGGACGGGGAGACTCTGACTCAAGGGAATGGTAGAGCAGGACACCAAAAGTCTTGAGCATCTGATCTCTCTCTCTCTCACACACACGCAGACACATTGACAGACACAACAACTATTAACCATTAAACACAACATTAAACGCATGTCTCTGGGTTTCCGTAGCCAGGACTTTACCCACTGACGCATCTCCTCAGTCTCAGAGCCACTCTGGTAACACACAGTAAACTCTCACAGTCAGCTCGTGCTGTGGCTCAAGTGCAGTACCATACTACTGCTTTGGAACTGGGAATTAATTTGGGCACTCCATACCACATTGGGCCCCTGTGGCAGGCAGGACCAGTGCCAACCAGTTGTGGAGGAGGAGGCAGCAGAGTGAAGAATGGAGAGGCTTCAGAAAACCACCAACAAATGGCTCCTGAGCCAGAGCAGCACTACTCCCCTAGGTTTTGATGCACAGTGGGCCCTCTCCCCGACACCCACAGGCTGTTGATGTAAGGCCAGCTCTCTCACACACATATTGATGGCTCACTGCTGGAGTGGGCAGCCAGCACTGGATCTAGGCTGTCTCATTCCCTCTGTTCATGTTACATGAGAATCCTTGTGTTTCCCCAAAGACTTTCAACAGGACGATTTAAAACTCTTAGCACTAGGCCCTGACACTAGCAGAGGTGTAAAACGGAGAGGCTGGGCTGAGATGGTGCAGAGGGTCCCTTCTCACAGATGTGCACTTGCAAATGAGGCGAGGATACAGGAGTGCTGTCAGGGAGGCCAATGACAGGCAGCCTGCCTAATTGTGACTGTCACGAAGGCAGAGCATCTGCACTAAGCAGGTAATGGTTTTTAAAAGTATATTTAACTTGAATTTTCATGTACATTATCTGTGCCAGTGAAAGATATTGCTCAGAAAAATTGATAACAAATGATGACATTTTTTTTCAAAACCCGCGCATGATTTTTCATAATTTTTAGGAGGTTAAAACATGTACTAGAAGGCAGAGGTGTGGAAGAGCAGACATGCAGCCGAGCTCATGTAAGCACTGATCCCTAACGATTGTGCCTTCCTTAGAAATTAGCGAATATTTATCTAAAATGTCTGAAAGGTTTTCCTCTTTGGAAATCTTCCTTTAACTTAATGTTGAATCTATTCACATAGTAAGTGGGAAAGCCAGCCCCTTCATCGGACAACCTGTGGTTGATAAAAGTGGTTTGAGGCATTTAATTATTAATTGCATAAGAATCAATTTAGGTATTTAATTATGATGCTTTTTATTTGGAGGGAAAAATCAAGCCAGATGGTCAATATGTATACTTAAGAGGTTAACATTGCTCCACTATTTAACTCAAAAAGTTCCCAGCACATGAATCGTGATGCCTGCCATTTGGATATTCCAAAAGGAAGGTAGCCAGGAAGACGTGCTTCAGGAGAGACGGCTGACAGTTTTCCGTTGCAAGGAGCCGACTGTGCGCTGAGCCTGTCGAGGCTTACAGTTCAGTGAGGTGCTTAGAGAAGGAGAAATGCTAGTCACAGGACTGTCACTCGACTTACTGTTTTAATAAGTAGTTCTATTGGTTCCAGTTACCGTTAACTCTCTTATCACACCTACTTTGTCAGTTAAATACTATAGGCTGCACATGTAGGAAGCTATAAAATATACACAGGGCTTCTGTAGCTTCTTGATCCTACTAATACAGGGGGTTTCTGGCAGGAGGGCGGTCTGGAAACCATCCCGTCACATCCCCCCCAAAGAGTATAGGTTTTACTGAACTCTGTGCAGTTGGAGAGGCAGTCCTAATGAATCAAGGGTGTTAGATACAGGTCTCTTTTCTAGAGTGCCCTACCCCCACCTTCTAACCTTCAGTAGTTTTCCTACCTGAAAACAAAATCCAAATCCCAAATTGGGAGTTTATGTTTTCAGGTCCGGAGTGATGACTCAGTGGTTAAAAACACTGGTTATTCTTCTGGGTAATCCAGGCTTGATTCTCAGCACCCACGTGGTGGCACACCACTGTCTGCATCTCACTCTCAGGGAATCATACACCCTCTTCTGACCTCCAAATGCACCAGACACACATGGGGTATACAGGCATTCACATAGTCAAAACACCCATGCACATAAAACAAATCAAAACAAATCAAAAATCCCTGCCTCATCACCACAGAGGGAAAGATCAGAGGATCTGCATCCTGACTATGTCCCTTGCTCCTGGGGCTGCAGGGAGACATTGCCCACTGGGAACTACAAACCTCTGTGAGTCACATCCTCAGTGGGAACAGCTGCAGTGTCTTAGTGACTGACTCCCTCATTAGTTAATGAATTAAATGAAATCTTTGACTAATGTTCTTTTATTAATTGTCTGCACATCATGAGCTACCTCCTAGAGAGTCCAGGCAAGCTTTCTCTATGACTTCCTGCAGGCAGCCATGCTTTGCACCTGGCTCCTCCCTTGATCCACCAAGCTAAATACCAAGCAGAAAAACCACATCTCTCTCCACCTCTCTCATCTCTACTGACATGAGGCCGTGGTGGCTGCCTGACTTCACTGGAAATCTGCAACACACAAAAATGCAAACCTAAAGTCAAAGGGTAGATGTCCCCAGGCACCGCCTTTCTAGGGGTCACCAGCACGGAGGCCGTGCCTCTTTCCCTAGCATTGGAGAAACCCTCTTTTCGATCTCTCCACCTGGACATGTCCTTTGAATGACCTTGAAACTTGCTGTTATATCTTTAAAGACATTTCTCAAGTCCTGTGTTTCTGATACGGGATTTCACAACCCATATGTCCTGGCCTCCTACCCGTCCTGGGCTCAACCACAATACCTGCAGAGATATACCTCCTGGAAGAAAAAAATCGTATATTTCCTTTCCTTCCACTCTCCAAAAATAGGATCAGCCACACTCACTTATTAATTTTCATTGGCACAGAAGGAAAAACAGAGAAATCTAGTCTTCATTAGCTTTTTCATATACCTTTAATAAATGAATAAGATGAGGCTGGAGAGGTGGCTTAATGGGGAAAGTGCTGTATAAGCACGGGGACCTCAAAGCCTGCATAAAAGCTGGGCACAGTGGTATGGGGTCTGAAACCCCAGCACTCTGGGGAAGGGTGCAGAAAGTGTCAGATTCTAGGGCCTGATGAGCTCCAAGTTCAGGGAGAGACCCTGCCTCAAAAATAAAGTGGAGAGCAACAGAGGAGGACACCCAGTGTCAACCGTCACCTCTACACGCACACGCATGAGGGAGCTCACCCCCATACACCCATATGCCATGCACACAGAGAACAAAGTTTAGAAATGACATGCATGCAAACTTAAAGGATTAACTCTATTGAATAACTAGTACAATTGAATATAGCATTTGTTTATTATTTATATTCACATATTTAATTTTAAAATATACCAACACATATATACATATGCATATACATATATGTGGACATGTGTGGGATGTGTGCTTGCTTACCTTTCATTTGTATACGTATGGCGACTGAAATATATCTTTTGAGAATTAACACTAAATCTCACCCTATGATCATTAAATATTTTAAAGTAGAAATCTCGATGAATTTTCTTTTACCAAGACAACTAACAATTATTTGTCTTATAAACTCTTTGTAGGGAAAATAAAAATAAGCCCTGAAATTTGTTTGGTGTTGAGAGCACAGATCTCAGGACACCACACAGTCCCTCGCGGACACTGACACCATCCCTAGGCAGCGAATCACAGCAGTGCCACCATCTATGCACATCTCCATAGGTGGGGTACAGCCTGGGATGAACGCATTGGCCTGGCATGTACTGTGTTCTCACCACTCACCCCGCCCTGACTCCTCCTCCTAGTTGGTTCTGTAAACTCAGAGTCTGACACCAGGAGTTACATGAGCAATGCGTGTTAAGTCAAATGGCAACAATGATACCATCTTGTCCCAGCTCTATTATTATGTGTCTGCCTAGACGTGCTTCAGCCTTCTACCCCCGGTGATCACACCCACCTAGCAACACTCCTGGGCCTGTCCATCACCTTGAACATGGTCCAGACACATTAACCAAAATGGCTGATGTTTGTGCAAGCTAAAACATAAAACTAAAATAGTTAAGAGGATGTGTAACTAAAAAATAATTGCCTTGTAGTATCTGGAAGATACTGCTAAACTTTGCAAGAAAACAGATGTTATTATTAGGATACTCCAACCCTTCACTGATGTAACCCTCCCCACTGAGTACTGGTGGTACTTGTGGTTTTGTCTTTAAAAATGCTGTCCCCCTGAGCTTGGGCACCAAGAGCCTCTGAGGCATGAGCCTGCTCTTGGTCCCTGGCTAATAAAAGGACTCATATACTTTTAATTGACTTAATTAGCATGGATGTCAACAGTAATCTTGGATCATTTCAGTAAACAAAAGAGAAAGGGAAGAACGAGAGAGAAGGAGGAAAAGAGGGGGGAAGAGATGGCCAAAAATACATGACCTTCATCATCGGGGCCGCAGTCTAAGAGGCTTCCTCTGCCCTCTCGGCTTCACGCATCAGCCTTTCTCCACCCCTCAGGGCTCTACTGACACAAGGCCTTGTAGTTTAGCGTCAGGTTTAGCATTCTGATCCACAATACAGTGGCGCTTCCATTTAAACTAAGGTTTTATATGGCATGGTGTAAAATAACATTCTAGGAAGGCACATGGAACATCTCTCAGTTTCTGAGGTGACCTGAGCAGCATGTCTGCAGTCATCAGAGCAGCATTCATCAACAGGAAGAGTTGAAGTGAGCCTCATCGGAGTGGACATTTGTAGGGCATCTGCATCCAACAAGGCTCCTCTGAGCTAGAACTGATCCATGGCTCCTTGGAGTATTCTGTTCTGTCACTGTCATCCTGCCCCAGGCTTGGGAGCACTGCACAGGACTTTAGCAGCCCTGCCTGCCATCCAGTCGTCTCTTAGCAGACCGTGAGCTCAGGGTAAGCAAACAAAAACAGCCATGAAGCTGAGAAAATGTTCGTGTTTAAAGAGAAAATCTTCGGACAGGATCTGTCTCCTCTCCATGTGTGCGTGAGTGAGCTTGTGTGCAGGAAAAAGGAACGTATTACAGACTCTGACTGGTGAAGGAAACTGCTGACTTACCTAAAAGGGTCTAGTATTGCAAGAAGTGATACAAAGGGCTTCATATGGGTGACAGCCCTAAGGCCTTAAATGGGGGTAGGTATGCCTGGAATGATGGGAGCCCCCCAGCCACATTCAGAAGAGGGATATTTAAATCTCAGAAAAAGCAGCCTGATTGCAAGGGAGGGAATCCTCTGGACGAGTCCACAGAGTAGAGGCATAGCGGCCCATTCTAGAGCTAGCAATCTGAACAAGACCACAGGAGCAGACAAGTAGGGAGGATGGGAAGTCTGTGGTCCTGCTCCATGGGGAAGGAGCTGTCCTAACTCTCAAAGAAATAAATGCCCAGGGTCCTGGCCCCAGTGTTAACAGGTGTTCAAAGGTGTAAGAAACATGGGCTGTGGCGAGTGGACTAGCTACTGCTCATAAAGAGAGCCCGATCTGTGTATGTCCTGATTCTAATGGGCTCTAGAAGGGCTACCCACGCCAAGGTGCAATTGATTGCCCTAAGGTCTCCTGTAAAAGCATCCTGCTTCTCAACGGCTGCGGTAGGGCGATGCCTCTGCTAAACTGAAAGCTGCGGCTGCTGTTGCTGTGGGCTGGAGGTTTGAATAAAGGCTCTATGTCCATTGAGAGATTTCTTCTTACACTCTGTAATTGCACTACTGTCAATTCCACACGAGTGTTACCAGCAGCCAAGCATACTTTGACAGACACATGGCTGAGCATCCTGAGCAAAGGCCTGAACGGGGAAGGACACTTTGCTGCAGTGCTGCTCAACGGCCTGCAAGGTCTCCATGGAACTCTGGCTCCTCCCCTTGCAGGTATAGAAGAAGATTGTGCTGCTACTAGTGGGTAGTAATTAGCATTTCCCCCTTTCTGACTCTAAGGGCACAGAGCAATATACGCATGGCCTCCAAGAAGAGAAAGGCCATCCACCCAAAGGAGAAGAGTCAAAATCTATTCTTCTAACCACCAAGGAAATGCGCATCAAGACCACAATGAGACACCACCTGATCTTAGTAAGAATAGCTGCCTTCAAAAAGTTAACAGGTGCTAGAAAGGATGTGGAGAGAAGAGAACTCTGGTACACTGTTAGGAATGCAAATTACCACCATCATTATGGAAAATAGCACAGGGTTCCTAGGGAAATGTAAAATGAAATTACCATATGATCCAGGAATCCTGCTAACAGGGATATATATATAGATATATATATTCCAAAGGAAATAAAATCTGTCGATAGGAGAAACATCTGCAACTTTATGTCTGGTGGAACACTATACTCACAGCAGCCAAGAAATGGGAACAACTTGAACCCACTAGTTAACCAGCAAATGAAGAACATGTGTTGCATATGCACCATAGGAATATTATTTGGCCATAAACAGAATAAAATCCTGTTGTTTGTGATGCCATGGGTGAATCTGGAGATCATTTCAGAGATTTTAGAGAATACAATAGCAAGAATTCCCACTTGATCTCACCCCTGTGTGGCAAATAAACGCATTGATCTCGTGGGGGACCATGGTGGGAGGGTTGTCACCAAAGGCTAGGAAGAGAATGGAGGGGAAACGAGGGACAGGAACAGACTAGGAACTGGTACTAAGTCACGGTGAGATAGGGATGAGCTCTGGTTTGCTACTGCACAAAGAAAGGATTTATCTGGCTTACAGGTCACAGTCCATCATCCAGGGAAGTCGAGGCAGAGAGCAAACAGGGAGCATGGAAGAACACTTGCCACTGCCTTCCTTACATCCCAGGTCCTCCTATGTCGTTAAGAAGTTGCCCCACAGACACACCCGCAGGGCATTCTGAGGGAGGCAATTGCTCAGCTGAGGTTTCCTCTTCCCATTATGTCAAGCTGAGGATGGGAACTGCAACACTGGGAGAAAGGCTTTGGAGGTTTCTCTGTAGAGATAGGATAACCATTTCAGGAGACAGATGTGCTTAGCTTGCTGCAAACCTTACATGGTGGCTGCATGTATTGAAATATCACACGGCACACGTTAGCTATCTTTGTATGCATGCTAAAATAACTGACTTTAAATGAAGACATAATTTCACTCAAGACACTATTCTGTTGCACATCATCCATGTTACCATGGAGTCCTCTAACCCAAGAAGGTGGCTAGAGCTGGGACAGTGAAGTGAAAACCTTTCATAGCAGGGTTGTCTGCTCCAACTCTTACACTCATGGAATGATTATATACTCTATATTCCCTCGGAATATATTTCACTTCTAGAATCATCATTGCCAGACACAATTGAAATTCTATTATTTCTCCACCTGAAACATAAAAGGAGTGTTCTAAAGAGCGCTCAGCAATTTCAGAGAGAATCCAGGGCAGTGTGCCAGCTAGAAACAGATTCTTCCATGAAATTCATGCCAGCCACACTGGCTTGCAGCACCAATATCTAACCCAATAGCTAAGAATTAACAGACACTATTTTGCAGACTCACGCATCAAAAAGCGCAAGTTGAATACGGTGGCACACACCTGTAAACGTTTGGGAGGTACAGGCTGACCGAGGCCAGCGTGGGCTGCACAGTAAGATGCTGGCTAAAACACAACACAACACAGAGGTAACAAAACTTGGTGAAAGGTGTAGAGACAAGACAACCATGGTGCAATGCTGATATGAGCGAATTAGAGCAGGTGCTACTGTCACTGCATCATTTTATAGCAGAGAGGGAGAGGGGTCTACGCTCCAGGGTCTTCTGCAGATAACAGAATCCAGGAGTGCCCAAATCATATATGAAATGGCCTAGTGTCTGTACGAGCCCACTCATCTTCTGATAGGCTTCTGCCACCTCCAGCTTACTTGTACAAAAGTGCCAAACCCAAGCTAAAGACTATGCACCTAGTTACGTTGTCTTGTTCAAACAATCAAGACAACAGAGATGCTTGTGCAGATTCACTTCAGAGGTGACTATTTTTTGAACTGTGATTAAGTCTGTGGTTTTAGAACATGTAGGTATAGAGGGCCAACTAGTTCTCCGTGCCTATCTCTCTGTCTCTGTCTCTCTCCATATACATGTTGTGTGTGTCTCATTTATATGGATATATACGTATATATTAATATCACTAACATAGAGAAAACATTCTAACTTTTAAAGGAAAAGCAAACCCTCATTTAAGTCTAAAATGGACTGCAAGGATCCATAGAATTTGGATTAGAGCACAGGATGAGTCCCCTTCACAGCCACGAGACAAAGTCCGCTCTTGAAAAAGTGAGTGCATTCCCACCTTGTAGGCAAAGTTAACCAGGAAGGAAGCAGATTGCTTATATGACATTAAATAAAATGCTCTAAGTTTTCCAGGCCAGAGACGCCACTGAGATGGGCACATACACACCTGCACTAAGAGGTATGGAGAATCAGCTACTCTAGCTAGGTCTGTGGTTAGAAAGCATGAGGAAGCGAGCCCGGCACGCCAGACATGTGGACAGCTGGAGCGGAATCCCGGCTCAGCGGGGGCCATCACCCAGCCACAAAACTCCTCAGGCTTGAACAGTTCTGACAACAGTCATCCATCTCTTTAGCTGGCTTCTCTCCTGCCCTTGTAGCACCCTCCTCAGACAGATTCAAGCAACAAGAAACCCGGGACTATCCTCCATCTAGGACACAGCAGCTGGGTCCCGGACTGTGGTGCAGATGAATGGCCAGCTTCTTAATTAAGAATCTTCTTACTGGCAAAATGCTCATCCTGTTTAATATGTGTGTGACACCACGCTTCGATACGCCTGCTGATTCTCTGGGAAAGGTTTAGAGAGATAACGAGGGAATTTATTTCTAGTTGTTTCCCCCCTACCCATCTCTTAGACAACTGGGTCAAGAGAGCAGAGATACAATTAAATTTAGCAAATACTTCTGGAAAGCCTAGTAAAATTGGACAGAATTAAAAACTAGCCAAGTCTCTGAGCTCGAAGCCAAGGCTTGAGCACAGTTCATTCTGAAGAGAACTCGGCAGCGTTCAGAGGTAGAAGACAGAGCAGACAGTGGGAAAAGAGGCTACAGGCCAAAACCCAGTAGGGTTTTTATTTTTGCTGGTTTTGTTCTAAATATCTGCTACATACTTGTTAAATGTACTGATACCTAAATTTTCTCTTTAAAGAGGAAAAACAACGAAGACACAGACATTCCCTGTAAAGACAGGATTTATCATTTTATGGAAGATGGGAGAATTACAGAGCGAACAGCTTATTACCCAGGCCATTTCTCTATCTCTTTCGAGCCGATCAAGACTCTTCCTTCTTCTCATTCTTCTAGCAACATTTCAGGAGCAAATGGCATCTTATCTGGTGGACAAAATGGCCATCAGGCTCCCCCTGTTTGAATGTCAACCATCTTCTCTCTGAGACTGACTTTTCTTTCCATGCCTTCATGGATATGGATGTACCCCTAACCTTGGGCCTCTGTCTCTTGCCATGCACAAGACCCACCTGCAATCTCCTGACACTAGGGGAGAATCTGATAAGAGGGGCATTGCCTCCCCCAGACCTAAAGGGGTGATAGATGAGGCTCCCAAACAGCAAACAACTTGACAAAGAAGGAGCAGATGAAAAAATCAAAGCCAGCCAGCCCTCCTTCCTAGCCTGTCTCCTGCTGATACTCTCTCATTGGCTGAGCCCGGTGGGAAGCCTGACCAGGAGTCAGCCCCCAAGGCTACAGCTGCCAGAGCCTAAAGCCAGAGACACCTAAAGGATGTTTCTGGAGAGGAACATGGCACAGGCTGCTCTGTCCACTGAGCAAGTTCAAAGGGGAAACATCTATTGCAAACAACACTCTTTTCAGTCCAGAGAGAATGGGCTATTCTCTCTGTTATTAAGTTTAAATTTATTAAATAGTCTCTTTATTAAGATTATTGGATTTAGCTCACAAAAACACAGAAATCTGAAGTCCTAAATTCAGAGAACTGAAAAGTTCTAGAATGAGTATTGTCTCATACAGTATTTGGGAAGATACTAAACAGTCCTTGCTGTTTATCAGCGAATCGCATTTCACTGGGGCCCCTATTTATCTACAGGCTTAACTCTCTGAAATTGCTACTTCTGTCCCGGGGATGAAGGAACACGAAGCTTCCTTCAGGCCGGCATTTCTACTCAGGGTCAGGCCTGTGAGTTCCTATTTTTGCTGTCTTTTCCACTGTAACTATTGACTCCTCCCTCCTAAAAATTGTGTCTTCTATTTCTATTCATCTTGGTCTTAAAGACCATCTCTGCTGGCGTGGTATCTACTGAGGTCATCCGCAGATGGCTCTCCTTCTCGTGTATACACATTTCTCTAAAAACACGATGTCCAGAATTCTGCAAGCTAAATTTCCTTACCTACCTTCTGTGCATAAATTGGAGGCAGGGATTTTACAAATGAAATCTCCTCTGGAGACCTTCAGAAAACTTCTGTGGGGGTCTGTGGAAATCACACTTTCCCGGAATTGGGGCTGTTATCTGAGAAATGGCCATCTTTCTAATGGGTGGTGGGGGATTGTCCTCAGGACTTTGCTTTCATGAGCTGTCACCAGTCCTGACCTTGTTCATAGTGGGGGAGCTGGAGCAGAAATGGGGGTCTTGTGGTCGGGGCTCGATAGAGAAGGGAGAAGCAATGGAATGTCAGGTCCAAAGGTGAGTCTGTCTCTCTTGCCCATGTGCCTTTCTGGGGATCCCCAGTTTGTTCCCATCTCTCTCTCCTCCCATGCTTCCCTTTCCCTCCTCTCCCCACCTCTGCCCCTCCTCTCTTCCACTTTTCTCTTCTACCCACACTGACCTTCCTAGAATCTCCACGCCTGTAATTCTCTCTCCCCGTTCTCACTCATTAGTTTGCGGTGGCCTTCCCAGCCAACTGCTGTAAAGTACCGCTTTCTACTCTTCTACTGTCAGCATTGTCAACCTATTACCTGTGCTCCACGTCTATATCTGTATACCTCTATCTATATTCTATAACCGCACTCTCAAACTATTATCTTGGTTCCTTTTTATGGGGGCCACCAATCACTCGTGCATAGAAAATTAAATAAATTTTAAAATAAACAAGAATGCTATGTTTTATTCCAAGCACCATTACAATGAACCGACCAGCAGGAAGTGAGAGGAATCTCCTGTTCTGAGAAGAGGGAATTTATACCAACGAGATGCCAACTTGGCTATTATGGCTGCATGGTTCTGGGGAAAGTCATCTCTTAAAGTGCCATTCGTGCCACAGCGGGGTGTGTAAATTAACACTACTCCAAAGGGATCCATCCTTTGAAGCATTAAGTGATTCTTCAAATCAGCGAAGATGCGACACTCACAGAGGACATGGGTTGTATACTGGAAGGGCAGTAGAGCAGCAGCCATGTGGGGTTCTACAGACTCAGGGTCGGGAGGGGAGTCTTGTCTGTCTAAACCATACTGAATCCCAGTGCAGAAAAGCACAAACTTACAAGAGAAAAAACTGAAGGGGTAAGGGCCTTGCGAAATCCCCCTGTCCACACTGGCATGTCAACTGTATGGTCATTATGTAGTTCTTGTTTAGGCAGAGATACTGTTGAGAATTCATGAGTGCAGTTTTTCTATGTCTAGAAGACATTACTTAGCAGGAGGCATCTGCAGTGTGCATGAGGGAAATCTCACAAGGCCCCACTCTTATGCAGAGGCAATCAACCAATGGCTGAAGAGGGAGAATCAGTCTTCTCCAGAGCGAAGCCCTCTGCTAAGTTATCAGTGGTCAGCACGTATAACCACCAAAGCCAAGGAGCCAGTCCAGGTGTCCAACAACAGGAGTACGGATGAGGAACATGTGGCACACATACACGATGGAGTTCTTTTCAGCTATAAAGAATGGCAGTATGTCACTTGTAGGAATACAAACGCAAATGGGAATAATCAGATTAAGTGAATGAAGGCAGTCTCATACAAATAATGTACACTCTCCCCCATCTGCAGGTTCTAGATTCCACATGGCTACGTGTGCTCTGATTAAACAGAAGTAGAAATGAAACTGTGCACAGGAACAGACAGGCGTAATGAGGGACACAGGGTTGAAAAGGATGTGGTAGGAGAACTGGGCAGCGGATATTCTTAACACACTGTACACTCCTATTGGAAAGCTGATTTAAAAGGTTGAAGGAGGCATTGCACTAGCTCCCCATCAGACCCGCAGACCCACACTGCTGCAAAGCTGGGTCCATTGTCAGAAGTTCACAATGGCTTTAAAGTTTGTTTTTTTTTAATTTTGCAAAGGAAAATTGATAGGATAGAGCCATTTTCCTGTTGGAGTGCATTCTTAAGTATTCTTGCATGCTCAAAATTTTGGTGATCTCTAAGTGGTTTGTTATTTGATAGGAATTGCCTAGGGTTCCCCTAGGGAATTTATTCATAACATTCTGAAGGAAAAAGTACCAGATAAATTCTTAGAGGAAAAAAAAAAATCTCTTTTTTAGCTTCTCTTGGTCCCTTTGCACCCAGCTTTTTGTCTCTCAAATTCTGCTTTCTAGCATGTCAGAGGATAATTCCAGAAGACAAACGTTACCATGGGTTCCCTCTGCCTGGTGATGCTCTGTGCCCCTAACGCCCCCACCTGTGTAGAGGGATTCTCACACTATCACTAAGAGAACTGGCCGTTGCTAAGGTTTGGAGCATCTTCAGAATCTCTTAGTTTCAAATATATCTGTTCAATTGCTCTCTGGACCTCAGCTCATCACATGAGCTAACTTGGGGTGCTACTTTGTAACTGTCATGCCCACAAAGTGTCCCCATTTGATTCCTCCCCACATGATGCTGGCACATTCCCTGTGCACACAGCCATGATATTATCCGTGACTCTGAGCATTGCATCAATAGCTGTCTATCAAAATGAGTACTGTAGCTGGACTTGGTTCATTTTTATTGAGTCAGATGTTCAAAATGATGCAAATAACAAGATCTGAAGTCATGACTGCAAAGCAAAGGTTAAAAGCAAACCCTGCACTGATTGGGGCTCTCTTTGCTTTCTTGTCTGTGTGGAGGGGGAGGGCAGAGGTCAACCTCAAGTATTAGGCCTCATTTGCCATACACCATGTTTTCTTTTTGAGATAGGTTCTTTCATTGGCTTGGAGCTCCCAGATGCCGCTAGGCTGGCTGGCTACTGAGTTCCAGAGATCCTCCTGTCTCTGACTCCCCAGCACTGGGATTACAAGCAGGTATTGCACCGTAATGTCTGTCCTTTTTGTTTTTGTTTTTTATTTTCACATGGGTACTGGGTACTGAACTCAGTTCATGCCTGAGTTACAAGCACTTTACAGGCTGAGTACCTCCTCAGGCCCATCTTTGGAGAGTGTTAAAGGCTAACTGGAGAGGCCTAGTCTGGTGTCCTGTGTGGTTGTAATTCCACATGGACCTGTTGTACAAGCTCCTCTGCTGACCTCAGAGACAAACAAATCAGCCTCGCCAGGGTGTGTGTTACTATTGTTCTGAAATACAAAGTAGCGTTTTCCCTCCAAAAGTATCAATTTCTAAATTCAGCATCTTTCTAAAGCAATGATTTTTGAACTGTTTCTAAAACCTTGGAAACTGGGCTGGGAAGATGACTCAGAATCTGAGTTTGATCCCCTGATCCCCAGAACCCACATAAAAATGCTGAGATGGACTCACGGTATGCATTTGTAATCCAGGGCTGGGTGGTGGAGAGAAGGACAGATCTCTGAGGCTCGCTGGCCAGCTAATCCAGTCTAACTGCTGAGTTTCCACCTAGTGAGAGACCCCGTCTCAAAGAATGTATGTGCCTTCCTGGGCACACATGAGACACACATGAAAACAAACACATAAATACACACATGCAGAAAAATTAAAAAAAAAGACTACTTAATCAAAAGCTATATGTTGCATTAAACTTTAAATTATTATTAAAATATATAAACCAAATATAAAAACAGCACAATGACCCTCAGCACTTCAACTCTGACTGTGCACTTGACAACCACATCACATTTCCCTCTAGCTTCCTCCCTCTCCTGTGCAGTGGAACAGTGTCTCTTGTCACTTCTGATTAGAGAGTTGAGAGGAAGTTGCACATTCATGCCTCCTTCCCTATACTGTTAAGATAGCATCCTCTAAGAACAAAGTGAAGCAGGATATTTAGAAGAAGCTTTTTGTCACAATCAGTTTTCTGTCTGATTACATGCCTCTTAGACTTCTGGGAACCTTGCTTGGAATATAAAGGAGAGCAGAGGCAGTGGGCGGGTTGGCTGGATGGATGCTGGTTCTGTCTGCAGCTCCTGTTCTCCAAGCTAAGGACAGCCAAAGAGGGCAGTGATATTTCTTTTTCTTTTTCTTTTTCTCTTTCTCTTTTTCAAATCTGCCTGCAAGAGTGCTGAAGATTTCTTTCTTTCTGAGCTAGAGAGTTAAAAGGCACAGTGGGAATCTATTACAAGTTAGGAATCAGTTATGGTAGCAATCAGTTACCACAAAGATGGCCTTTTACAGACAATGGAAAAGTCAAATTGAACTGTGCTTTTCCTTGATTCCAAGAACTTCAGCATACAAGTGTTGTGAAACTCCAGTTAAAGGTAGCACATTTTTTTCCTAATCATAACTGGTCTTTTTTACTCCTAATTCCAAGGAATAAAACAGTAAAATTTTGGGAAGTCAAAGACATATCTTATTTGCAGGCACTCAGCATGTCCAGGAGAGCTTTGTGTTTCAGACACAGAGATGCAACATTTTCTGACTTAAGAAAAAGATTCTGCAAATCATATTCAGCGACTGTCAAGAGTCGGCGATGTCTAACACAGTATTTGATGAGTTTTGACTAAATTTGTATCAATAGGCTATGATCCATGTTTTGGCAACAGGCCGTACTTTTAAAGAGTTACATGTAACGCTTTCTTTCCAATGATGAGATGGTTAGCATTTGGGTGGATTGGTAGAATGACTGATGAAAACATCATCCATGAACCAATCAAAAGAAAACCAAGACCCTTCAAACTGACTTCTATTGAAATTAATTTTTAATAACTGCTTGGTTTGTATCACTACTTCCCCAAATGCTAATTAATTCTAACTCTAAACTATGTAATTATAATACTTTTGCTGAAATACAAATCATCTGGGCCCCGGGGTGAAGGAGTTAGAATACATTTCATGTTCCATTCATTAGAGAAACTGTGCTGTTCCCTTGACAGCGGAAATACGGGAGCCACACAGCTGCTGGCTCCCACACTCCAGCCCCTCATCTCCCTCCCTCCCCATTTAGCAGGAAGACAGACCCAGGCAGGCAGTTGGTGTCCAGCAGGCATCATGTCTCTTTCCATGGGGTGGTGAGGAATGGTGGCCTGCCAGGTTATTTTTGGCTAGGCACTGCAGCTTGCAGCCTTCAGCAGCCTACATTCAGTCAGTGGCCTTAAAGAGGCAGCCCTGTACCTGCAGAATGTGAATTGACGTTGCCATGGAGACAGAACAACTCTTCCTGGTTCTGTCAAAATCTATCTTTCTCTGCGAGTAGGCAGGGGTCAGGAAAGAAACCCCAGTAAGTGCCTGGGAGAAGACAGTAGACGGGAGGGGCTGCCCTGTGGAGTGGGGAGACTCGGGGTTCTATCTGCTAATAAAGTCCATACAAATCCCTTTGTCTTGCGTCTCCTAAAATCCAAACAAGCCCTTGCAGGACTATGTGACATTTTAGGGTCTCTTTGTCCTTAGCTGTCACAAATGGACCTGGAGGATCTCTCAGCCTCTCTGTGTGTGTGTGTGTGTGTGTGTGTGTGTGTGTGTGTGTGTGTGTACACCCTGGTAAAGGACAAACTCGCTGTCAGTAAGCCCTAGGCATCTGTCTGTCCTCACCTTCTCAGTGCTGATGTTATAAGCACACACTACCACATCCAACTGTTTTACATGGATTCTGGGGACCGAATTCAGGTCGTTACTTCTTTCAAAAAAGCACTTTAGCCACTGACCTAGCTCCCCAGCATCCCCTTACCCTTTCACTTCAGATTAGAATGCTTGTTTAATTAGATAAGTCTGTAAGCAGCGTCGCTAAAAGATGGATTCATGACATTCATATTTCTCTCCCTTCCCATCTTCAGTGTCAACATGCACTAGGCTAGTCAGACTGTGCCTTCAGCAAGAGTGTTGAAGTGGGGCTGTATATACATAAGAAAAAGCACATAGGAGTCTTGAGAAAAGCCACCCATGGTGATTCCCACCCATGTCCTCTTTGGGAGTTAGCTCCTCCATGTTGCTGTGGGCTGACATGCAGGCACCCAGAGCATGGCTCCTGAGGTGCAGGGGGTGGGTCAGAGGGTGTTGTCCATGCAGCCAGGGGCCTGGCTTCCAGGCTTTGCTCGTGGGAAATTTCTCCCGCTGCCTGTTCTGATTTGGTCTGGGTTCAGCCCAATGTCCTCTCCCGTAGTCACCTATTTAGCCCTGAACGTGGCTCTGAGTGTAAGCTTCAGTTTGCAGTCCCCAGCTCTGGTGTCTTCTATAGAATTTTAGCCTGCAGGAAGAGTGGAGGGAGTATACTCAGACTGCTGGGATGCAGGGACCAAGATGGGAAATGTGGAACCTTAATGGTAGATGTTAGTAAATGCAGACGAATAACCAACATTCTAATTTAGTAGCACTCTGTGCAAGCATTGTAATAGACCTGTTAGAATCGTGGTGGGGGTGAGGGAGCGCCATGTTTACATTCCAACACTTTCCGAGAGACCCCAAAGACTGGGGCATCCTGCTTTGGGTTTCAGTGAGGCCCAAGCGCAGACACTAGCTCACACGTAGAAGGCAGTCAAAAGGCTGCATAGAACACCGCACAGGTTTTCAACAAGGATCTGCCCTTGTCTGTGTGCAGCCACCACCCAGAACCTCCAGAGGTGAGGCTGAACTTCTCTATATTTTAAAGAGGAAATCCACTCATCCATCACAGTATTTATGAATCAGATAATTTAAAAACATGTCTAAACAACATTCCATTTCCTTCTTTCTGGACTTGTGTACACACAAGATGGTGAGTTTTGTGCTGTTTGGCCAGGCTCTAGAGTCTAGCTACTTAACCAAATGCTAATCTAGGTATTGTCTCAGTGAGATGTTTTGTAGACACAGAGAACAATGATAGTCACATAACCTTGTATTCATGCAGTCAGCCTGGACAGGAGAGGGTGGCCTCATCTAGTCAGTTGAGTGCCTCAAGAAAACAGTGAGAGCTACACTCTGCGTGTCTACGTCTCACTAAAGTGCAGGCTGCAACCTTCACCCAGTGGCTCATAGGAGTAGCCTTCACAAAAGAGACTAGAGTGAGCTCTGTCCTCTCCAACCAGCTGAGGACACCCTGAGGTGTCACCTGTGAACCAGGAGGCAACCCTCACCAGAGAGAGCCTGCAGCACCTTGATCTGTGACTTTCCAGGTTCTAGAGTCAGGAAGGATACATTTATACACCTTTCAGTAGATAGTGCAGCAGTCCAAACAGAATAAGACACCCTAGAAGGGTGGTAACTCAAAACGGATCAGTGGGAAAACCCTGCGTGAGCTTCCAGCCTTGGGTTCGCTATTCATGATCCTCATTTCTAGCTTCCTACAGACTGAGACTACAGGTACACATCAGTAGGAACCACTTGCTTTTGAAGAAGGATATTTAAAGGCAGGATACATGTATGCATACTTTCATATATATAGTACATATGCATGCATGCACATATATAGCTATATGTTGTATGATAGTCCTCCGTGTGTGTGTGTGTGTGTGTGTGTGTGTGTGTGTGCAGGCAAATTATCAGGTAACATATCACAAAACATAGAATTTATCTTCCCTTTCCTTTCTAGACCTCATGATCCACAGCTCCTGCTTTTGCATTCAGAACTGAGCATTCAGTTTAAATAAGTGATTCTTTGTGAACAGTGCTTACTTGTTACAAATGATGAAGATAAGCTTCTGTTGGGGGATAAACGTCCACTGTAATAAATATTGGGAGCCATAAAGCTACAAACTTAAAGTTGAGTGATGCTGATAGATTTAAACGCCCACAAGGCAGGGTACATGGATAAGCAGTTTCACCTTATTTTTAATACCCTCCTTTAAGAGAAAGTGTTTTTCACAAGGTGACCCAGCATTTGGGAGGCTGAGACAGGACGATGTGAGGTCAAGGCCAACCTAAGCTACACAGAACTTCAGGTTAGCCTCAGAGACATAGAGAGACATATTTCAAAAAAGAAAAGAAAAGAAGGCTAAAAGAGGCTCTCCCCTGTAGCCACAGTGTCTTAGACACAGGAAGAGTACACAATATCCCTATGTTCTAAAAATGTGTTTATTACAGAACATTTCAAAATCAAAGATTGCCATCAAAAATCAGATACAGTACATAGTTTTAGGGTTTCTCTAGCTTTTAAGGCAGGAGAAAACCAAAGTACCAGCAACCTAAAATGAGAATGGATGAAAAGATCAGAAGTCTGTACATGAAGCACAGCAAAGAGCTGTGTGTGCCCACATATGGAGACCAATGGGGGCAGCTGGGCTATCTCTCTGACAATCTAATGAAGGTTTGGGTTACTTTACGTCTCTCTCCTTATGGTTTCACACTAACCATACAAGCTCTGCCACATGCTTTTCTCAACAGGGAGCACCTGACAATACTTGAGGACCTCCTAGGTCCTCACAACTTCAAATAGAAGCTAGTGATTCTTGACGTTTCATGATGGAGAGCAGGGGTGCTCCTACGAGTTTTACAATTCACAGGATGACCCCACACCTCCCTCTCCTACGACAGAGAATCATCTTGCCCCAAATACCAAGGTGTTGACCTGTGAAATCCTGTTCTAGGATCAAAGTCCACAGAAAGTGTGAGCTTCTGTGGGCACAGGGCCAAGCCAAACTGAAGAGAGAAAAAGGGAGAACTCGGATTAAAACAGGGGTCACTGGAAGCGGTGAGGAAACAGGAAACCAGCCCGAAGAGTCAAATGGCAGTCTGCCCTTAGGAGGAGAGCTAGCAAGAAAGGCCACCCTGCTCACTGTCACGTGCCAATTCCAATCAGCAAGAAGGGACCCTGCAATGCAATTTGTTCTACTTGATTATAGCTCATTTGATTCAGAGTCCGTGTTCGTGATGATCAAGCGCAAATCCTACAAACTGTGTTTAACAAGAACGTGCTGTCCATTAATGCCTTCATTAATTTGATTTCCTCCTTTAAAACCGAAACTTGTGATGACTAAATCTAAGTCACACCATGTCTTTGAGCTTCAGTTCCTCTGTCTTAAAGGTAGAGAGGTTCAGAGCAGACCTTGCACACCCTAGCTAGTGTAAATGGGGGAAAGCAGAGTCTGCACATCCACACAGCAGCAAGAGAAAGTCATTTTCTCACTTTCAAGTTTTGACATCAGAGCCTACAAACACATGGCCAAACCATCTTTAGATTCAGATATTTGATTACACCCCAATAATAATTTGTTTTGTTCAAAAAAGACCACACATGCTATGTTTGTTCATTTTGTCCTTTCTTACTTCCTGTCGTTTTTAGCAAGAGAAATGTCCATAGCACATCCACCAAGGCTTGTGAATTTCACAATGTACTACGAACTTGGGCAAACTACTAATTGTCCTATGACATAAACGTAACCACCAGCAAGACAACAACAGTCAATAAGCATACTGGTGGGTAAGTGCATTGGTGGTTTTAAGGCTGAAGTTCACATACTGTGGGAAACTCTTCACCAGAGAGTAAGAGACTAAGGCTCTCAGGAAGGACTTTGAAATATTAGCTGTGTGTGTGTGTGTGTGTGTGTGTGTGTGTGTGTGTGTGTGTATGCACAAGCATGTGAAGGTCAGAGGATGAATTCAGAAATGTCATCCACTTATTTGTTGAGACAAGACAAAGCAAAATGAAATAAAACAGAAGTACATAGTTTCTAGTTGACCAAGGAACAGTCAGTCCTCGGGAACTTCCTGCATGAACACACAGGCTTATTTTACAACATGAATTTGAGTTAAAACAAAAGATATGAACTCACACTAGTTAAAAGTAAAACAACCTCTTACTGGCATTTTGAGTCCTAAGAAAATTTAGGACATATGCAATTTAAAATTACAACTATTCATCAATAAAAATTCAAAATTATTTTTTTGTCATCCTTTGATATATATATATATATATATATATATATATATATATATATATATATACACACATATATATATGTACAACACTGAGAAGTAGCATAGCTAATGACGTCTCTTTCCTTTTCATCATCAATTAATTAAAACATGGAGTTCTGATTTCTGCTGCATCACAGTTCTTGTGCAGAACTTGATGGCTGGGAAGGCACAACCACTGATGATATTCAGAGCTTCTAGCCAGGAAGCCAAGCACTTCTCGGAGTTACGCTCCTAGGTCCTGAGGGGTCGCCCTCCTCTGTGCACTTGGCTCTTCAGGCAGTCCTCACCTGCTGGGACATCCCTCTTTTCCTCCCTTGCCAGTGGCTTGGCCTCTGGCCTTGTCGACCTTTGTCGTCTTGCTTGGTTTCCACGATTTTCCTCTTCCTGGTGGTGATCCTCCAGGCACACATACTGTGGACCTCACTTCCTAAACGCTTCCTGTTCCTGGTGGTGATGTTCCACGCACACACAGTACAAATCCCCATTCACAAAAGTGGCATCCTCTACATCTTCCAATTCAGTCTTTTGCAAGGATCTTCAAAACTCCTCCTATCAACAAGTACAGCTTCAGCATAAGCCCACTTTATAGCTCACTGACTCACAGAAATTTGCTGAGCTGCCTATGTCAAGCCCAGACTCAACTGCTGGACAAGAGGAAACACCTGTTCTGGTCTCATCTCCTTGATGCATAGCCAGCCAGTCCCCACAGCAGAGCCAGTGTGTGAATTCATGACTACTCACAAATGCATGACAGAGCCCCATTGAGAGCAGGAGAACCACCCAACTGAACCCAGCCTAAACTTCCAACCAACAGAATGGAGGGCTATGTCAACATCTGTTTTTGGAAGGTGCTTAGTTACACAACAATAGATAATTGAGAAACTCTGAAGAAACCTTATGCAAACATCTCATGATATAATCTCTATGTTAAAGGCACAAAGCAAATAGGAGGCCCACCTTGCCTCTGAAGGAAGGATCTGTGTGGAGGCCTTGTCAGTCTCTCTCTTTACCTTCTCCTAAAGACTGCACTCCCTTGAGCTGTGAGATCTGAGCTTAAGCTTCTAAATCATTCATTTTCAGGCATCCCACTGTGCCAGGTGTCAGGGGCTGGTGGCCATTCTTCATCTTCATTTCTCAAACTTGCATGCTCCATTTTGAAACTCAATGTCAAAAGCAAAAGCAAAGTCATTCTGGCATTGAGATGCTTCCATGGCCAGGACCACAGTATTTCTGCAAACTCCTGGGGTGATTTTACAGATTATAATTGATTTGATTTTATAAAGATCTTCACAGTGCTGGCAAAGCCACAGCCATAGTCCTGGTCAATATTTGATGGGGAAATTCAAGGATACATTTTGATAGTATCTCAGGCTTGTCATCCAGTTACTCGGGGCGGGGGGGCTGAGACAAAGTTCAAGCCCAACCTGGGATGTCTACATAGTTCAAAGTCAGCTTTGACATCTTGTCTCAAAATAAAAAGTTGGAAAAGGGGTGGGGATGGAGTTAGCACTCAGTAGAAGAGCACTTACTAGTGTGTGCAGGGTCCTAAAACGAATCCCTAGTACAGTCAATAATAATAATAGTAAATAATAATATCTGATCAGCAAAGATTTTATTATGTGCTAGAATTTTTTTCTTCCCTCTGTGTGGCTTACATAAAACATAAACAAGAAGCACAAAATAAGACTCGCCCTATTAATTTAAGAGCAATAGCTACCAAAATGGAAACATTTTTAATGCTAATCCCTGGACCTTGATATTGCGTTATGTATGGTTAGGCTGCATAAATCTGATTTATAGACAGACAGTGCATAGCCAGTGTGGTATACTTTCCTGTGGAGTGCTGACTTAAGCCATTCTTGCTCACTCTATACTGGATAGCATTCTTCCTTGAAAGAATTGCTTTTGCTTTTGGTTATGTCAGTGACCAATCCGTTCTTTCTGTGTCATTTGACTGATACATTTTGCATGTTCACTTCTGTCTCCAAGAAGGGGTCAGCTCTTACAAGTCCGATGTCCAGGGGCTGATTTTGAAACCCCTCCCCAAAGCTCCTCTCTTGCAGGATATTTAGCATGCTCTTGGTCTTTGATCCCATCTGAAGATTTAACTATCACTGCTTTCAGAATCGCAGATAAAAGAGGAGAAAGTGACTGCTATCAGTTATGTTCACAGAAGCCAGAGTCCTCTCAAGATGGAGTGAAGACATGCTTTCTCCTTGGTGCTGTGGAAGCTTTCTGGTTTGGGCCCCCCTCTTGCTCAAAGAACTCTGTGACGCACCTTTGGAAGGGTCACCCTGTCCGCTGATGCTCAGAGCCATTAGCTCAGGTCTGCAAGCTTCCAATACAGAATAAGCTGGGGTTCTTGATAGAAGTAAATAAACGTTGTCTTTATATAAAGATAATACTGTCAGTTGCATTAGCTTGCATTCATTAAGATCTACCTTATCTGCAGCCTTCCAGTCATCTCAGTGCCTTTCAAAGCCACACACAGCAAATACCCCAGACTCAATACTTAGTAAACCAAGTTTGTCCTGGTCTTCAAAGACCATCTATTCTATCAATAGATACATCCATCTCTCTCAACCAGTTCTACCCTGGACTCTGATTCTGCAGGGTAAGAATCGCTCAAGTTAATTATCCAAGCTTCAGTGAAGCCTTTCAAGATAAATATAAAAGCTGTAAGAATTTGCAGACAGGGCTTTGAGTTTGAAAGACTTCGTAATTGGCTGCAGAGCCTACCCTTCATATAGCAAAGGGTTCTTGCATTATAAAACATCAGAGAACTAGGGTAATCCTTGGCCACCTATTCCCCTGGGATCTTCTTACTTTCCTATTTGTAGGAAGAAGGAAATGAAGATTGTTTACCTGAAAATCATGGTCAGAAGACTCAGTTAAGTCTGTGGACTTGGCCTTTACATTTTCCTTCCCCACAACCTCAAATAGCTCTTTGATGGAACAATTTCTATGTTACTGACAAATTGCTTTAACTTTGAGGGTGCTGTTAGTCCTGGGAACTGCCTTCACCCGAGGAAGAAATAAAAACCAGCTATCATCTCAAGCTTTCCAAACCCACTTCTCTGCTGCTCCCTGGCTCAGTGTCAATAGTGGCCTGACCACACAGAATACTCTAGAATGTTCTGGAATGTATATATGCTGAGATACAATCCAATAAAAAGGAAGAGCCCAAGCCTTTCCATAATACACTCATCTTTTAGGATAATCAGGCTGGATTTGAAGCATCTTCTCATTGAAGTCACTCACAGACTCAGAAAACTCCCCTCCATTTGACTTGAGGTAGTGAGCAAAGGGGTAGTTTAAAACCGTTTGCAAAAAGCCATGAGCATAGTCCTTGGCCTCTTAGTTGCCCAGTTGCCTACAATAAATGAACTACTGGGAGATAACTGAAAGAACAGAGGTGCTTCACTAATTTGAAACTACAAATAACATGAAATCATGCCTCTTTGTCTTTGAAATTACCTATCTAGAGACAGTCTTTCCTCTACCTGCAGACCCCACGACCATTGAAAATCAATCCGAACACTGAAGCCAAAGACTCCGCCTCTTACAGGAGAGGCAGAGCTTCCCTTCCCCTCTGTGTGCCCCGCCTTCTCTCAGCATTGACAATGTCTCCAAATCTGAGCTTCTATGGCATGCCTCCTGTTTCTGCCATTCCTCTCCTCCCAAACTCCTGTGCCTTGAGCTTCCTGACTCTCTCTTGGACCATGACCCAAGTCTGCCCATTTCTGTTGCCCACTAACTCTGCCACACCTCTTCAGAATACAAGATTAGGCAGCAGATGCGATCAGTTCTCTCTAGATGCAATACCTCTCTGCTTTTCCCCCCATGTATAAAGCTGTTGTGGTTTGTTACAAGCTGAAGATCATAGTTCAGCTTTGGCCAGACCTGTAACCATACTGCTCGACTGGACTCTGCCTCCCTGTCTTCTAAGCTGTCTCCCAAGGGCCCCATGCTTCACTCTGTTGGCACACTGCCCCAGACCCCTGCTTATCCTACCCCAATGGTGTTCCAGACCTCAGTTCACCTGCCCTTCCCCCGGTAATACCCTGATCCCTTTCTTCTGTCCTTAGCACACTACAGACCCCAGAGTCTCCTCGAAGCCCCTCTGTGCTACAGCCTGTGCTACAACAAAGCCTTTGCTTTGTTTTCCTTGCCAGGCACACAGACAATGGCTCAGTGAACTTGTCATTTAAGAACAGACAGAGATCTACCAGGAGATTAAACCCAGAGTTTTCCACTTAGCCTCCAGAAAGAGCATGGTGTGAGCAAAATGGTTCACTCCTTATCTCCAAAGCATTCTTATCAGAGCACAGATTCAGTCACGTCATGGAAAGCACAGGTGGCAGGTTAGACACAGCTAAGTTAGATGAAGTCTGGCAATGTGTGTGTTAAAAGCAAGAAAGCATTTAATTTGCTTACTTTATAAGGTAAATGGAGAATTATCTGTTGCTAGATGGTAAGAAAGACCAGGGAAAGTGGGTAAAAAAGGAATTCACTGTTTCAGCACATTGTAATAATAAATGGTACGATAAATGGTACTTGCTGTCTTAATGACTAAATGTGCTTTCAAATGCATATGTGTGAAAGCAAGCAAAAATAATTTTCTTTATATTATGCTACACGAATGTTTAAATATATAGCATCTGCTATACATAGATATAGCATTCTGTATTTTAAATTTACTAAATATTTTACATTTTCTACATCCATTAAAATGCTTTTTCTCCCGTTTCTTAATTAAATATCCAAAGAATAAAGAATATTCAAATATATGAGTCTTGAAAAAGGAAATGAATCTAGCCACGTGTTCATTTTCCTGCCATCCAGACATCATTCACCCCCCATCCATCCATCAATCCATTCACTCCCCCCATCTATCCACCCACCCAATCCATTCATCCTTTCATCCATCCATCCATCTGCCCATCCAACTGTCCATTCATCCAATCTACTAATTCACCCATTTGTTCATCAACTTACCATCCTTCCATCCAACTGTCCGTTCATTAGCTTGTTCCTTTGACTGCACACTCACCCATTCAATGCATCTGTGCACACACACATCCATCCATCCATCCTTTGGCCTCTCATTTCTCCTTCCCGTTACCTAAGTACGAAAATAAAGTGTTTTCTTATTTAAGTGATTATAGCATGTTCTCACTTCTGACATCCCAGCTGCTAGAGGATAATATCATGAATTAAATTTTCTAAAATGAATCTCTTCAATTAGTTTATTTTTAAAGATTTTATTCATTTTTTATGTGAATGACTGTTCTGCCTGTATGTGTGCATCGCTGCATGCATGTGATGCTCCAGGAGTCCAGAAGAGGGTGTCAGGTCCTCGGAAACTCAAGTTACAAACTTATGAGGGGCCATGTAGGTGCTAAGGACTGAACTTGGTTCATCTGGAAGAGGAGCAAGTGATATCAACCACTGAATCGTCTTTCTAGCCCTCAATTACTCTGATAAATATTAGTTACTGATGGCTGCCAAATCAGAAATGATGATCCAATTTAAAAGCATTTTGTACTATTTTAAAATTGACTCAAGAGAAACGGCATCCAACTTCACTGCTGTGGACTATCGGAACTTTAGGAAATAAAAGCTAAGGAAAAATCAAAGCTTTGCATTAAAAAACTCAACATGAAACAGGCAACTGTATGGTTCTCATCCCTTGAAATTAGGGTATTCCCAAGGGAGAGTATAAAAATTTTTTATGAAAATTGACTTATGACTAGAATAGAAAATTTAACCGCAGGTGGCAAAATCAATTCAAATTCCTTTTGACACTTTCTAACCTTGGAGTTTCTCCAGGAGCAAGTAGCTGTATAAAGATGATATTCTTGGATATTAATTATTTCTAGTAGCTTCCATCAGGGAAAAAAGTCAATGTCGTTTGTGACAGAGCAGAAGAAAGTCACACTCTTTCCTCCTCTCATCTATGAAAAAGGGGGAAATGGAAGACTGACTAGAAAACGTACTTGTTTCCGGCATAGCTGAAGGGAGCCTCACTGTCAGTGGCAGCCTCGGGGAGATGACAGGAGCAGACCTGTCTCAGGAGGGCGCCTGGGGCACGGCAGGCCCCTCCGCAGCACCCCCATTCCCTCCGCAGGGCACTGGCACTTGCCATTACATGCTCTTGGTTATGAGCATGCGTCATGCCTACTGTCTTCAACAGTGTGCTCTTTCCTTCTGCCCTGCCCCTCCCCCTCGCTCCCTTCTCCCCTCCTTTCTTTCTTATTCTTTTGTTTGCTTATATCGACAGGCTTGGGGCTCACTGTGTAATCCAAAACTGGCCTCAAACTGAAGACGGTCTCTTGCCTCGGCCCCCCGCGTGCTGGGGTTGCAGGAAAGCACAACCGGGCCCAGCATCCTTTAATATTTTTTTTCATTTAGAGATAATTGATCTTTCTTACTGTCCAGAACAGGGATATACGGGAGTGTCGGATCTCTTTAAACTTGTCATGTTCTGTAACTCCGCATCTTGATACAAGGTAGTTAAGCAGATCGTTTCCTGTATCATGTGTTTCAGGAGTATCCACCATCTGTTATCCTCTGATGTCAAGTGATGGATGGATATCATGACCTCTTCCAATATTACACTAGGAGTCTTAGCATTTTAATTGGGTTTCAGAGCATATGTGGAATAATCTAAAAGAAGATAGGAAAAACAGAAAGCCCTGGCTTGGGTCCAGAGAAGGGACTTTTGTGCTTGTGGTAGACGTATCTGATCTGAGTTATTTCTCCAAAAGGCAGCCATCTTTGTTGAAGTGTAAAAAAACCTTCGAGGTCCAGTCACTGGATTCCTGCTGGACTGAGATCCACTTCTTATGTGATCTGGAAATCCATGTGCTCTGTAGTGAATTATTCTCATTGACAAAATGCATACCAGGATGCTGCACATCTTAAAGACCTGGGGAGAGTTTAACGAGCTGACACATATTAAAAACTTAGAACTGAGCTTGAGGGAAAGGTAGGTGTTAAAAAAAAAAAAGCACTTGCTATCTCTCTTTTGTTCCTGTTTTTCTTTGCTTGTTTTGTTTCTGAGACAATATTTCTTTTGCCTAGGTTGGCCTCAAATTTACCATGTATCCCAGGCTTCTTTTGAACTCTTGATTCTCTTGCCATAGCCTCCCACGTGCTGGGATTACAGATGCAAGCCATGACATCTGGCCTCCCTTTTTTTATAAGATGCAAGAATGTAGGCAAATAATTCCCTCAGATGTATGTCCTCGGGTATAAATTCAGGAAAAAATACAAAGTTAGGGTGAAGTTTGCATAAGATAACATATGATAAATTCTTGGCAAATCTTTGCTCTGCTGTATTTCAGCAAACACTGTCTCCTTCTAAGCTTCATTCCACACTTACTACTCAGCACATGGGATTTATGATGCCTAGTGGAGCTAAACAGAAATTGTTAGCATCATGAATTCTGAGGACTGCCTTTAACTTTCTATATATAATACGATATTCATCTCCTTTATTAATGCATATAAGGGAAGTATCTCACATACCAGCAATTTGATACGAGCAGAGGATACAGGGACACATAACTGTCAGCACTTGACTTTGGAAAGATCAAAGTCTAGTGTGAATGATTGGCAGATGTGATGCTAGAGAGATGCCAGGAGAACCTTCTGCAAGATGACTGACTGCTATTAAAATGGGGGAACAGTGACTTTCAGGAAAGGAAACCTACTAGCCTAGAAGGAATTTAAAGCAAGACTTCTTCCCAGCACACACAGTACACCAGAGTCATATTGATTTGGGAGAAAAGCATGGTTGAGAAAGATCTATAAGGTTCATCTTATAGGAGAGAAAGATCTGAGTGATGTGGTCCAGAAACTACACCAGCCCTCGCTCTGCTCTATAATTCTGCCCTGGAAGAAAGCATTCCATCACTTACAATGTCAGTTTCAGGGTCTTTTGTTCATTCATTTGAGCGTCAAGAAAGAATGGAAGCCAGTGGAAGCAGGTTCTGCTTTACACAGGGGGAAACAGCAAATGTGGGCCTGCAGAAGGCTGGGTCAATGCTGTGGGTGAAAATGGGCTCACCAGAAAATTGTATGTAGGGACACATATATGGACCTCTTTATGGTTCTCTGCAGAGGTTCCTGGAAATCAACTAAGACTCAAAAGGCTTCCCCAGAACATGCAGATTAAAACAAAAATTAACTAGTGGATTCCAACTTAGTTCAGGTTCATGACAAACACTTGATTGGACTAAATTTTTTCAGGACATAACTTAGGTTCTCATTATCCAAGGTTTTGTTCTGTTTTCAGTTTTAGTGTCCCTTGGTCAAGCATGGTCTGAGAAGACTACATAGAAAGTTCCAGAAACAATTCACATTCATATAACCTTTGTTACATCTTAGTTCTATGCTTGTTCTATTTTATTACTGTTGAATATTGTGACTCTCCTGATGTGATTGATTTATAAATTAAACCTCACAATAGGGATGCATTCTTAGGAAACCTCGTCTTCTATACGTGCTTCTGTTTTTTTATTTAATTACAGGAGTCTGATGAGGGTCTTGTAGAAGCAAGAGAAACAGGACCAATACATATAACCCGACACAAAGTTATGGTCTCATGATGGGCTAAGGTGGTACAAGATTTAAACACCAATCTTTTTACTAAAAATCACAGAATTTTAAAAGATAAGTTAGCCCTGATGGCTGTGGTGGCAGGATGTTATCCATTGCCACTCACCTCCTGCTCTCAGAACAGCACTGGCACCATGGAATCTCCTCCTGATTTTCAAAGCTCTCAGTTGATTCCAAACATTTTGCATGAAGGTTCATAGCATTTCCTCTGTTGTTCTGAGCATCAGTCTCGTGCGTGGTGGAGACCTAACTCTCCAGAAGGACACTCTCTGGCACAGTGCTACCTTACAAGGCTTCAGTGCGAACCCTTTAAACAGTGTATTCTTTAACAGCTCAACGTACCTTCTCCCACTGAACACAGCTCCTTGAGAGAATTCCTGAAGAATTCTATCTACTCGATACAATTTAGTCTGGAAATTTTGAGGGAGGATGGAGGTTGAGAGAAAGACAGAACAAGATGCAGAGACAAATACGGTCTTTTGTGGAGCATACTATTACCTCTTATGAAATTACCCAGAAATGACCTGTGCTCCTGAGAACCCAAACTCCTAGGGAACTAAAACTGATATCTGATTGGTGAGATCCGTGAGAAGAGATTAATGGACAAGAGAAAGTCCTTTCATGAATGAATCAGAACCTTTCCAGCTCCAGCTCCAGCTCAAGCTCCCACCCAAACCCAGGACCTTCATCCTTACCAGGAAATATGATTCCTAGAGATGTAATTAGTGAGGCAGGCCAGAGTGGAATGAACTTCTGACCCAACAGAACTCATAAACATTAAAAAAAAAAAAAAACCTCTTACAAATAGAAGACTCTCACACGTAGAAATGGGCATACAAGACGAACACCATGTTTGGATGAAGGCAGACACCTATGTGGTGCTTCTATGAATTAATGGTGGCCAAAGAGGGCCAGAACCCTCCAGAAGCTGAGAGACGCAGGAAGAGTCTGAGCTCTGAGCCTGAGAGAGTCAGCCTTGTTGATATTTCCATCTCAGACATGCCAGACTCTGAGCTCTGTTCTATGACCCAAGGCCTTTGCACCTGGCTTGAAGTGGTCCTCTTCCTCCCGTATGGTTTTTCTGGCCCTTGAGCGAGGCCCAGGTGCCATGTGTCTGAATCTCAGAGTACTCAATAAGTTCTCAGCAGTGGTGAGGAAGGGGTTTTTTTTTTTTTTTGAAGGAGAGAAGAAATGATGGAGTGGAGGAGCAGAGCAGGGCACCCCACAAGAGTCTGTGAAGCAGCTGTGCAACACAGGCCCAGCCCTCCGGCCTCCATCGCTCATGGAGAGCCCTTCTGCCTCTCAACCAAGGGGCTGTGTTCCCCAGACACAAGGGTTTGCATCTCGTTCTTTTCTAGGTGAGAGAGGCAAGAGGGTCCTTGCTGAGTCCCAAGCACATCTCAAGGGGTGGCCAGTGCCTGAGTATGGAGCGTCTGCCGTCAGAGCTCCCCCATAGCCGTGTGGGCTGCCTGCCAAGCACACACGCAGCTCTCTCAGAGCCTCTGCAGATCTGTGAAATCACTTTAAGGTCATCCTTGGGTATAGTGACTGTTTGGAAAAGACTACTATTTCCCTTCTTTTTCTAAGTAGAATTTGGCCCAAAACCTAAAAGAGAGCAAATCCCAATTACAAGATCACAGTTTGCTTGGTACTTGGCTACCTTTCTGTTTGCTTTTCCGTGATTTCTAAAGTGATAGTTTATTTCATTTTACTTATTTTAACTTTTTTTTTTTTTAATTTGCAGTCCTGTAGGTAGAAACCAAGGCTTCACATATGCTACGCGCCTGCTGTCCTGGGATGTCCCCTTGGCCCTCTTTTACCATGTATTTTGAGACAGTCTCACCGCACGTTGCCTAGACAGTGCAGAGCACTCCTGGTTTGCCTCATTTTTACGTGTTATTCATTAAACGTGTTACGTTTATTCATAAACACGTTATGTTCTTATTTTCCATGTGTGTGATGGGAAATGTGATGACAGAGATACTGTGCCTTATGTACAGCTTCTACCATGCTAATACAGATAACCTTGGCCAGAGCCATCTACGAATCCCAGCCTACACTGGGGATGCTTGGCGCTCAGTGCCATCTGACATCATGTCCTTATTGCAATCCAGAGTCCCTACCAAGTACCGACTGGTGATCGGCTGTCAGACTTCTGGGCTCTTCCTGGAAGTGCTGATGTCTGCTTGCCTCCCTTTCCTGTGCAACACCAAGGTATGCAAAGCAATCTCAATAATATGTCTGCTCACCGGTAATTAAGGCTTCTTAGGAGGTAAGCTGCAGGTCAGATGGCAGTTCCTCTAAGAAGCCACGTGGATTTCTCAAGCAGAACTCATTTCTGTCCCTCTTCCATTCCCACAGGACTCGGGGGTTCTATTTTCACACCCTGCATAATCTTCCCACTGTCGATATCAATTACCCAATGTCCACGGACCTCCAGCCTCCCTAAACAGGTCCTTGGAAAATGGAGTGCTCTGCAGCTAGAGACAATGGCTATTTGGAGACCATTTAAATATACATTTATGATACTATAGGTGTCACAATAGACAGAATAGTGTCTGGTTAATAGTCTTAAAGTATGCCTCTCCAAATGATAGGAAACTACTGACACTTTCAAGAATGTCACCTGCACAAATGAGCCATTGGATACAGAGAGAAAGCCTGGCCAAGGCACAAAATAATACACGGGAGGACAGCACCGCCCAGTGTCCTCACAGGGCACCAGGGAGGCTCCTCCGCACCACACTTCTTTCTCACCAAGGCCAAGTCACATTGTTCTACAACCGACTGACAGGTTTCCAAAGATGCACTTGGTCATTAAGGAGCATGTAGGTTATTTCCAGAAATAAACATTTAATCTCAAAAACGAAAGGCAAATGCTATCAATAGTCATGGTTTGAAATGACTCACTCAATATGAATTAGAAGTAAGAGCATTTTCAGGAGCACATTTTGGGGCCTTGTGGCGCACCATGGGAAAGCAATAGTGATGGAGCCAGAGACATGGATTGACAGATAAACATGTTTGCTGCAAAGCATGATACCCCGAGTTCAGTTTCCTGGCCCCACATGGTGGAAGGAGAGACATGATCTTCCTCGTATGCATAAATCACACACACACACACACACACACACACACACACGAGGGAGAAATATATGTAACATCTTTGTAAATATGTGGCAATGATTTTCAAAATGTTCTCCTTATTCCTTGATATGGGCAGAGTATATCCTTCTTCCCCCAAATTCCCGTGGCGTTTCACTCCTCATCCCCAGTTTGACAGAATCAGGACCTTTAGCCTTTGGGATGTGGTGGCAGAGCCCTCAAGAGGATTTAGTGTTCATGTATTTTAAAAGAATTGTGAGCTAGAGAGAGGGGAATTCTCTCTGCCTTATGCAATATGAGAACACTGAAATGGATTCTGCCCGTATCCTGGAGTTATGAGCAGTCTGCTTTGGATTTCTGTCAGGCCTGTGAGAAATAATTGTGTCTGTAGACTTAGTTCAGCAGCCCAAGTCCACCAAGACATAAATGCCCCAGTAAGGAAAGAAGACTTACAGAGAACAAGATATTTAAAAGGCTGGGCATCAGGTATTCACACCACAGCTAAACTTCACACTTTCTGGGTGCTAGGGGTCATGTTCTGTTGTGTGGCTAATCTTTACAAAGCAGCAAATCTAGAAAAAGTCATGGAAGAGATGACCTCTGTATCTGTACATGGATAACCTGTCTGCCCTGGTTACATGTATTGTATTTTCTATGCACGCTGAGCTCTCTGAGATATCTGCCTGACCTAATCCTAAATACTGTAAACTGAAGTTACTAGAAAAAAAAATTTGTGTTGAAGACTCTACAAGACCAAACAACTGAACTTCATACGTAAGGAGAGTTAAAATGTGGCAGACCAGAGCCAAATTATCTTGGGCTGTTCTCAATCCCTTTGAAAGTCATTCATTGGCCAGGCATTGGTGGCACACCAGCCCTCAGGAGGCAGAGGCAGGCAGATCTCTGAATTCGAGGCCAGCCTGGTCTACAGAGCAAGTTCCAGGACAGCCAAGGCTGTCACACAGAGGAACCTTTTCTTGAAAAACAAAAATTAAACAAAGAAGAAAAAGATAAAGGAAAGAGAAAGAAAGCAGAAAAGAAAGAAAGCCATCCATCAGCTACCCCATGTCTGATCTAACATTTTGATGACTATCAAAACTTTAAACTGTGCTCTTAGCAGAGCACCCCTAGATCCCACCAATCCTAAGCTAATAAAGCCATCAGTGTTTGACCTACAAAAGGGATTTCTGTACTTTACTGTAATTACCTACCTGTGATTCCCACTAATGTTTTTGTAAATACCTTGATTTATGACTTTCTATCTTACGTAACTAAGAAATAAAATAAAATATCATTTACCTACTTCCATAGCGTACCATGTTATTTGAGGCAACCGGGATCCCTGTCCGTAAGGCATGGTCACTCTCATATTCAGGTCTGGAATAAATCCTCTTGTTATTCCCTTTGAGGTGAGAGCTGTGATTTTACAACCAGACAATCAACAAGTCAAATAAAATACAGCTGACTCATTGTAGCAAAGAATGCAGAAGGCACAGCTCTTGCATACAAAATAGATGTCAGAATTTATAATATCTCATAGAATAAGAAGCCTAGAAAGAAAAACATTTCCCCATCTGAGAATACCTGAATGTACACACAGTAAAATATCACACACTTACCACGAATACCACAGTCGCTACATGTCTCTATCCAGAAAAGTCCAGCCTAAATCCATTGAATCATGGATGCGGGACAAGGGTCGGATAATGGCCTCTGGGTGCTTCCCCATGGTGTCCAGGTGGCCTGAGGTCCGCCAGAGTCAGGCTCACTGCCTCCAGTGCCAGAACCAGAATCCTGAACAGACCACGGACCTCCACTAATGGCCATCTGAGGGAACCACAGCAAAATGGAGGCCTTACCTAGAGAACTGCCTTCAGTAACTTCTGCTCCAGAAGCAGCTGAAGGGTGAGATATGGCTCTTTCGCCTCAGTACCTTTTTCTGAATCTTTGTCCACATTAGCTCATCACGGCAGTTTCCACCCAAGCCCCCTTGTGTGTCACCCTGGAAAGTCCAAGGTCCCAACCCCCAGTTTCTGCATGGGGATAACTGGAGAGAGGCTAACCTGGCATTGCAGGGTGCCATCTCCTTGGGCACAGCTCCTGACACAGAACAGCAAATGAACAATTGGTGGGAGGGATTCCCTTCCCAATCTGTGCACACTTCTTAAATGACTGATGTTTGGTGTTTGATGTTTATGTGACTACTTGTTTTAAAATTACAACCGATTTAATTTAATAAAAGTCTGCTGGTGGCTTTCCCTACATTGGACTGTGACACTGGCATCACTCCAACAATATTCAGGGAAGGGAGACTTTCAGGCAATTCTACAGGGAGTCATGAGTGCCCTGTCCTTTTAGGGTGGGGCTGTGAGAAGGCGGCTGAGCTCCACGTTAAGGTTCAGCAGGGGCTGGAGGGTCCTTTAGAGAGAGTCTGACATCCGTCATGGGGAGAGCCATTGGGCAGCAATTTTTCTTTCAGTCTAAGTCAACCTCACCAGAAGACCTCCAAGCTTCATGTGAAGCCATGAGGATGAATCTGGACCATGGTAGGACTGACCCTGCTGTCCCTTCTCTGCCCACAAACCTGCTTACCTCAGAGGGGGAACAGCCCAGAGATAGAGGTCACCTCACAGTCCCTATGACAGGAATGCTTCCATACCACTAGTCCTTTTGCTTTGCAATCTCACCACCACCACCCGCAGCCCTTGTCTGAGGCCTGCCCTTGGGAAGGTCCCTGATCAGGTGACCAGGAAGAGCACAAAATGGTCTTCCTCATCATAAGGGCCGGATGCCACTGTGCTTCCCAACTTCTGCAGGCTCCTGAAAGCTAATTCCTCAAACATCAAAGGCAGTCCACTCTTCTTCAAAGCCCTGGGAACCAGCTGTCAGACCACATGAAAGCCATTCTCCTCATGGTTAAAATTTTAATGCACCACTTACACAGGGAAGCTAAAGGGGCTTGCATAATTAACGGAGTCCAGAAAACCCACAGACAACACGAGGTGCTGTCTAGAGAGAGAACTGAAGGAAGAAGATACCCCTCCCCCTAGCTTTCCCACATATCATCAAGGGGTGCCCTGGAGCTCAGCACAGGGGGATCTCACTCCACATTCAGCTGCCTTGCTCCCTGCATCTCTGCTGCTCGGTTTCCATAGTAACACCCCCAGCATCCTTCAGAAGAGCCTTACACTGGCAGACCAAACTCAGGACAGCTCTGCCATGCTACCTGAACAAAGGGTGTCCTGACTGGGAGAAGCAGGAAGTTGGGAGGCAGAAGAGGGCATTTCCTGGCAGCCCTGACTATGGGAGGAAATCCTTGGCCCTTTATCAGCAAGGAGTTCTAGCTCCCAGCCCCCCTGCTCAGCAGAGGCAGCCTGGCATATGGTGTCTCCAATTTTTCAGTGACAAGTGGTATGTTAACATCGCTGGGGAGAAGCAGGGAGAGAGCCAGTGATCACCCCCCACTGCCTGCACCCTCAGGCAGAATCTGATTGCTTTACGCAGATGAGTTCCTAACTGTTTCTTCAAATTGGCTTCTACAGAAAAAAAGCACCAGCTCTGCTCACTGTGTCAACAGCCACCCGAGGGCCTACCACTTTACAACAAGAGTGTATTACTATTTAAAGTCGAGCTTTTAGCTGAGTACCAGAGCTGCCTTCGGAGTTTAATTACCACCCTCCCCATGAGGCCCAATGAGCCATCCACTCCTCCCAAGGGGCTTCTGCTGGTGGTAATCTTTAACTAAGTCAGGAAATTCAAACCTGTTCCTCTTAAAGCTTGATTGTCTAATGCCCGGTCTGCTGCAAGGTGAAGGTCTGTGACTCTCAAGCTACTGAGAACCCAGCCTAGGGAATTGATTTCCAACTGGAAATGAACCAGCAGGATATTTGCATGTAATATACATAAAATATATAATTTGGTGTGTAAGTATATTCAATTTATATTTCTACTTCTGAGCCATCAGAAAAAATAGTCCAACTGCAGAAGCAAGCTCCTGGGTCCATACCCAAAGTTATTCAAGCAGCTGGTTCACCCTGACACCAAGAATGCTCACTCTCTTCCCCAGTGTGTCTGGCTGAACAGGATGTATTCAGAAAGCCAAGGTCACAGTTTCCTTACTTCCTAAATACTCATTTGATCAGACCTTTCTTCTAAAGTATCATTAAATAGGCATGACTTTGAGACATATAATTGTGTTTAGAAATGGATTAGGATGTCAAAGGCCAGCTTATCTGTGATGGGTCCAGAGTTTAAATTTTACTGCATTTTCCAAACTCC